>CM073466.1:47950000-48245000 GCA_037074535.1 Gleditsia sinensis | reverse complement strand
GTTTAGAGGATCATAAGTAACATTTGAGAATAGTTTTACAAACTCTAAGGAAGTATCAACTATATGCTAAGTTCTTAAAATGAAAACTCTAATTTAGTAGTGTTACTTTCTTAAGGTATGTGGCTAGCAAGGATAGTGTTCAAGTAGACCTTGAAAAAGTAGAAGAAGTATAGTAATGGCCATGCCCTACCATAATTATAGAGATCCGTAGTTTTCTTAGTTTAGTAAGTTATTACCATAGATTTGTTAAATATTTTTTTAAAAAAATTGCCACTCCTTTGACGAGATTGACAAGAAATGGAATAAAGTTTGACTGTTTAGATGAATGTGAGAAAAGTTCTCAAAAATTTAAAGAATGTTTGACTACGACACTAGTACTGTCTATTCCCTCAGGTACCGAAGGATACACAGTATACTGTGATGCATCGACAATTGGATTAAGGTATTTGTTGATGCAACATGGTCGAGTCAATGCATATACATCTAGATAGCTTAAACTATATAACCAAAATTATCCAACTCATGATTTGAAAATGGTAGCAGTGGTTTTTGTTCTTAAAATTTGGAAGCATTATCTGTATGGTGAGATATGTGAAATCTATACAAATCATAAAAGTCTTAAATGTATTTTCAAAAGAAAAAAGATCTTAACTTAATGTAAAGAAGATGGATGGAATTACTTAAAGATTATGACTGTACAATATTATATCATCCAAGTAAGGCTAATGTAGTGGCCAATGCATTAAGCACAAAGTCAATAAGTAGTTTGGCTTATATCACAATGGTAAGGAGGCCATTGATTAAAGAAATGCATAAGTTGAAAAGTCATGGAGTTGTATTATAAGTAAAGGAGCCTAAGATACTATTGGCCATATACAGTTTCAATCATCGTTGGTTGTGCAGGTGAAAAAGGTAAAGGAAGATGATGCCTATTTATGCAAGAAAATTGAAGATGTGAAGAATGGCAGTGATGTTGAATTTATTATAGACTTTGAAAGAATTCTGAGCTTGGACAAGCAATTGTGTGTACCTAATAAAGAAGAACTCAAGAAAAAGATTCTAGGAGAAGCCCATCAATCTACATATACCATTCATCTTGGATTAACTAAAATGTATCAAAATTTAAAAGAAATTTATTGGTGGAATGATATAAAGAAAGATATAGCTGATTATGTTTCTCAGTGTTTAATATGTCAACAAGTAAAGGCAAAACAGCAAAGGCCTACGGGGTTACATCAACAAATAAAAATACCTTAATGGAAATGGGAGAGAATAAATATGGATTTTGTTATAGGGTTATCGTGGACACCAAAAGGGTTTGATTCAATATGGATGATCATTGATAGGTTAACTAAATTAGCACATTTTCTACCAGTAAAAACCACATTTAACGTAACCCAGTATGCAAATATGTATTTGAATGATAAAGTGAGATTTCATGGAGTACCGATATCAATTATTTCTTATCAAGAACTATAGTTCATAGCTCAGTTTTGGAGAGCCTTTAAAGAAGCTTTGGGTACGAAGCTAAATCTCAATACTGCTTTCCATCCTCAAATAGATGGATAGTCTGAGCGAACCATTTAAATATTAGAAGACATGATTCGGGCATGTCTGCTTGATTTTCAAGGTAATTGGGAAAGATTCTTGCCCCTAACTGAATTTTCTTATAACAATAGCTACCAATCTAATATACAAATGACCCCTTTTAAGGCATTATATGGTAGACATTTTCGTTCTCTGATCAGATGGTTAGAGATGGGCGAAGCTAAGATTTTAAGGCTTGATTTGGTACAAGATGCACTTGATAAGGTAAAGTTAATTAAGGAAAGATTGTTAGCAGCCCAGAGTAGACATAAATTTCATGTTGATAATATATGTCAACCATTGGAATTTTCCATAGGTGAATATGTCGTCTTGAAGATATCTCCTATGAAAGTAGTAAGATTTGGGAAAAGGGGAAGATAAGTCCACAGTATATAGGATCGGCCCAGTAGCTTACCGTTTGGCTTTGCCACCTGAATTAAGTAATGTTCATCCAGTCTTTCATGTGTCTATTCTACGAAAGTATTTACCAGACCTAACACATGTTATTCAACATCGGGAGATTTAGTTAGGCAAAGATTTGTCATATGAGGAAAAACCAGTGACTATAGTAGATAGACAAGTGAAGAAATTACATTCAAAAGAAATACTCAAGGTGAACATGATATGGTATAATCACTCTTCAAAGGAAGCTACTTGGAAAAGAGAGAATGATATACACGTCAAATACCCACATCTTTTTTAATGATAAGGTTAGTATTTATTTGCAAATATGGACATGAAATTGATTAGAAAAAGAATACAAGCAACTCAATACAGGTCAAAATTCTATAAGAACCATAAATGTTAAAACACTAGAAATTATCAATTAGTGACCAAATATTCTTAAAGAATTAATCCATGAAAGAGGTAATGAGGTTTGGAAAGAAGGAAAAAGTTAAGCTTTAGCATATAGGCTCTTTTGAAATCTTGAATGTAACATTCCTAAAAAATTAGTAATTCTCATTTATATATGGATTAGTAAAAGAAATGAAAGAGTAGGGATGTAAATGAAATGTTTTAAAGATGAAAATGAAAACTTATCAATATTTTTGGGGTCAGAATGTAATTTCCTAAAATTTTAGGATCAAAGTGTAAATAATGAAATTTCCAAGGACTTTCTCCAATAATTAACAAATTGTTATTTGGTCCCTCCATCATTTTTTAAAAATCTTTCGTAGATTTATTGGGAGATCACTATTCACACTCTCTCTTTATCTTCTTTCTCTAGATCTAAAGTACTTTCGAGCATCTGATCTCAAAACTAAGGGTACCACTGGATTCAGGAGGAAGAGTATTACGATATTGGTCAAACAATTT
The DNA here is from genome assembly GCA_037074535.1 of Gleditsia sinensis. Classification (NCBI taxonomy): domain Eukaryota; kingdom Viridiplantae; phylum Streptophyta; class Magnoliopsida; order Fabales; family Fabaceae; genus Gleditsia; species Gleditsia sinensis. The sequence continues at coordinate 48,242,096 of CM073466.1, read as the reverse complement.
TTCAAATTAACAGAAGAATCGTCGTAGATCAGAAGTAAAAAAATCTTAAAAAAATGTAAACTCTGAAACCCTTATTTAGGGGCTTCAAATTGAAAATATGACACAATAGATGGATTCAGGAGATTGATAAACTATAGGATATGAAGTTTTATAGTCATCTAACAACTTTTGGTGTCATGAACAGTAATTTCGACGACGTGAATAGTGATTTTGGTAGGTGTGAATAGTAATTTTGACAGGTACAAATAGTGATTTCGATCTATGTGAATAATAGTTTTGACCTTGAACAATACCCATCAGTTGACCTGTGTTGACCAAGCTCTCTGAGCCATTTCCAAGGTTTTTGGACCCTCCGAACTCCTTTTTTATGTATATTTAGTCAAATTTGGATTGAAAAAGAGTATTTTGGGGCTGTCCAACCTGGAGCCCTTATTATGTGAGTTGATAATTCATTCTATGACTTATCCCATGCTCTTCTTAAACTTTAAATGTACAATTGGTTTTGTTTACAAATTATTTATGCTATCATAAGGTTTTGAAATGTGTTAAAATATCTGCTTTACTTACGAACTGACACATAGTTTAAAAAGAGTATAGTTTTGCAAATAGACTTTGAAACTCATTGAATATATGGTTGTAAATGTATTTATCATTATTTGGTAAAGTGAATATTATGTGCATGAGGTATTGATCTGTAAAGCTATAAAGTTACTAAATATGATTGAATGGCAAATGTAAAGCTTATGGCGAGTTGTTTGATAATTATACATTGCATTTGATAAATATATATATATATACATATATATGGATGAATATCAACGGGTTGTATAGCTTGAGACGATACCAAGTAAGGGATGCCCTATTAACCTGATTGAGCCAAGGGAGGACTGCTCCAATCGAGTGACAACAGTAATGTAAGGGGACAGGAGGGTGATGTACTCACATTCCCTGTTCACTTATTGTGATTGTAGTCGATCAGTCACTATGCATAAAGAAAATGAGGGAATTGAGTATATTAAGAGATGAACATAAGACCATCCCTTGTTGTGTGCTTGGGATTATTTGATGGTTATAATATGAGATTCTCCTAATGCTTTCATGTGAAATATTTTGATGCATAACAACATTTGGTTAATGATCACATCGTGCTGAATAGGGTTTTAAATATCTGAATATCCTTTGATTTGAGAATATTTGAAATGTAGGTCCTATATAGATGTACTTCCGATATGTAATTTCTATGTGACAAATTTTAAAATATGAGTACATTCATATGCTGACTTAAGAGGTCATAAGAGGTATTATCTACTCATTGAGTTGTCAAACTCACTACACGATATTTATATGTTTTTCAAATAAGGATATAGAGTTTGGTCCTTCCCTTTCAGATAGTTGACTATGTAGACGACATAATCTCTGGGTGAGCCTACTTTGTTTCTAAGGCTCATATATTTTGGTTTATATTGTACTTGTACTTTAGAGTATACTCTGAACGCCACAGGCTGGATCCCTACTTCTGTTATTACTTTGATATTTATAACTTGGTTTGTATAATTTATATACTTGAGAGAACTTATATGTATCTATTTCCATGACAAAGAATAATGTTATACTTGTTATGGTAAATATTTAATTGCAGAAAAAAAATGTTTTTTTTCATGTGCCCTTAAATTGGAGGCGTTACAAGTTGGTATTAGAGTATTAGGTTTCCCTGTGGCTATCAGAGCAAAGGATTCATTAGTAGGACCTTAAGTATAGATATGAGCCGAACATATTTATACTTCAGGTGCTGTTGAGAGATTCTATAGGGTTTCAATTTCTTTTCTATTCTAAGTTTGCTAAATTTTATAGTATAAGATTGATTGAATATTGTGGCATTTTAAAAAGTATCTATGGGTCAATTTTTGTTTGAAATTGAAAGGGATAGGCGTGTTAGAGAATTTAAAGGATTGAAACATATGCCTAATATGGCCGTTTCTGAATGTGATATGTATTGTACCCGGTTTCCTAGATAAGGTAGACTTTGATGTGATACTGAGAATGGATTCGTTGGCATCATGTTATACCATTTTGGAATGTCATCTTAAGGTAATTAAATTCAATATTCTTGGAGAATCTCATTTATGGATACAAAGAGATTGTAATAAGGTACCCATTAATTTAATTTCAACTTTAGAAGCCCATAAGTTATTACAAAATGGTGCCAATGATATTTGGCAATGATGAGAGATGTTGATATAAAGTATATAAGTGTAAATCAAATTCTAGTGATTAGGGAATTTCCTGATGTGTTCCCTGAGCAATTGCTAGGATTACCCTGGAACGAGAAATAGAATTTGATGTTGATTTACTTCTTGGAATCCAACTATTATCTATATCCCTATATAGAATGATATCGACTTAACTTAAGGAACTAAAAAAAATTAGTTACAAGATTTGTTAGACAAGGGATTTATACGTCCTAGTACTCTCTTTTTGGTGCTCTAGTCCTATTTGTGAAAAAGAAGAATGGATCATTGTGGTTATGCATAGATTACAAACAATTGAATAAATTAACAGTGAGTAGTAAATACCCATTACCTCGTATATATGATTTGTTTGACCAACTATGGTGTGCTTAATATTAAAAAAATGATTTGAGATCTAGATATCATTAATTAAGGATAAGGGAAGAGGATATTCTGAAAAAATGCTTTCAAGACTCAGTATAAGCATTATGAGTTCTTAGTGATATCATTTTATTTGAAAACTGCCCCAGCTGCATTTAGAACTTTATGAATATAATACACAAACCATTCTTGGATCAAATTGTAAATATATTTATTGATGATATATTAATATGTTCCAAGAGTTTAGAGGATCATAAGTAACATTTGAGGATAATTTTACAAACTCAAAGAGACTATCAACCATATGCTAAGTTCTCAAAATGCGAATTCTAGTTTAGTAGTGTTACTTTTTTAGGGCATATGGTTAGTAAGGATGGTATTCAAGTATACCTTAAGAAAGTAGAAGCGGTACAGTAATGACCACGTTATATTACAGTTATAGATGACGATTCAAATCTAACTTGCACTTCCTGTGGTTGTCTATCGTCCAATCTATTTGTTCCATAGTTGGATTAGGTACATGAACAAACACTTGCAAAGCATCAATCAACTCCTCAACATTTGAAACTGAGATAAGAATTCATCGTATTGAGTCTGAGATAAATCTTTGTTCCACAGCTTGATTAAAAAAAGACAATAGACCATCAAAGAAGTGGTTAACATTTAACAAACCAATCAGTTTATGATGTATATTCAGTTGTGCCCAGGAGACTATTTTGAAAAATCTCTTCTAAAGTACCAAAACTACCTAGTAAGGAAATGAAAGAATCAGCATTGCTCATCATTCTAGCCATGCGCTCATGCATGGAAGCTTCTCTAAATTCTTCCCCAATTATCTTTCCTATGATGTTAGCTAGAGATGTAGGAATAATACCTAGAACTTGATATCCTCCTACATATGCAGCTATAGACACACACCTCATTAACCCACGGTTACCTCCATTATAGACTAAATGAATTTTTTACCTGGCCAGCACTATACCCAGATTTTGTGGTGCTTTCACATATTCTCTATCTTTTCCAAGACTAGAACCACAAAAGACACAAATATTTTGAAACAGACAGAATGTGGTTCCCTCTATAACTGCACTCACCCTAACTTTGAGTACGAAGGTAAAGATACTAATGTGTGCATTTATAGAACTCAGAGAAAATCATGCTTATAATAGCTATGCAAATAAGTTGGGCATAATTAGAATAGCTATGTGAGTGATTGGTAGATATCAACTAAATTAAAGGTGAAAAAAAAATTAAAAAAAAATAATGATAGCACACATGCATATGTATAATAGTTGTGATTATGGCTCATATTAAGCACATAACGAGAATAAGATTAAGGTATCACCAAAAAATTTCTTTTTCATTGTACTCCTTGATGAAGCATTGATATCTTGATTTGTGTAGGTGGTGCGTACTGTCGCAGGTACACCCAAATTGATACCTTACCTCAAAACTAACCTGTAGTAATATGAGTAAGGGTCGATCCCAAAGAGACTGGTATTACCTTATGTTACTAGAAAAAGGGGGGATTGATAATCGCCAATTAAGTAAAGTAAACAATACTGAAAATAATTAAGAGAGTAATTAATGAGAAAGGCGTTGGTTTTGATTGATATCCACCGTCAAGGGATTGTATTTATCATTGACAACATAATCAATCTATAATTGAATATCTATCATTGGGTTTCTAACCCTGTTCCTCCTTAAGTCTAGTAAATTAATGATAATCGCACCAATTAAACCCTAATTAACAAGCAATCCTTTAGCACATCGGTAAAGCATAGCTTATTAACCGCATGAAAAGATAGAGAAACTGACAGAGCTAAACAAAGATAAACACATCGGCTATATCTAATTTAGTTAATTATTCATCATAGAATTGAAGACTTTGTTCAAAACATAATTCAGCGGTAGATTAAGATAGACAATATATTAGTAGGCCTCCTTAGCAATCATATGAATAATCATTGAGAAGAAGAGCAGATGAATAATCAATACTCAATTCAAATTGAAATAATAAAATCAAATCCATATCTCACAATACATAAAGATCCCTTGAGGTTTCAATCTACCTCAACCAACTAAAAATAACTAGCCACGCAGGGCCATATGAAAATCAAAAGAAGAAATGAAGAATGTAACTAAGAACTTGGATGATTAATTGAATCAATTCTCTACTTGCTTTCCTCCCTTTTTATAGATGAACTCCTCCTAATCAAAGTAGGAGTGTATCTAGGTCAAATCCCAACCCATCGGGCTTCAATTAGAGTAAAAAAGACTTAAAATTCGCGAATTCGGCAAATTGATGCGGCGGCGAGCGCCGTGACACTCATTGCTGGGATGCTCAGCTCCGTGGTGTTGACAAAACTCCATAATTTGCCAAAGTGTCGAACACGAACATTGTAGTTCTATGTCTCTTATTTCCATAACCACTGGAATCACCTTAATTTGATTTAAATTGAAGAAGATATGACAAAATTAGTGACCAAAGGTCAGAATTCATCCTGCTACACTGTGATTCTGATTTACGAGCTCTATAACGCTATGAAATCTCCCGAATGTGACCAAGTGTTCAACATAAAAGTTGTAGATTATTGTGTTAGCTTTTCACATCCACTTTAATCACTTTGATTGGAGTTCATAAGAGGGAGATGTGCTCAAAAAAGTGCTGAAAGGTCTGAAATTGCTGCAATGTAGCATTTTTCCATGAATTTCTTATCTTTTTCTTATCTTTTCTTCTTCCTTTGTTCCTACAACACAAAACACAAAACTATAATTCCTAATTATATTTTAATTAAATCAAATAAAAAGTAAGTTTAAAGGTATTAATATCATGCTTAATTAAGATCACATCAAGTACCCCCCACACTCAACCTTTTGCTTGTCCTCAAGCAAAATAATCCCTAAAGACAAAAAAACAACAATCAATAATGTAGTGAGTGTTATGCTTACCAAACATTTTCCTCATAACATAAAAATATACTCTAGAAAAATTTTGGAAGGTCATAATCATGCACAAGATTAACACAAATGCAGTCTATTATTTTATCCTTCTGAATTCCTAGTGTGTGTGTGCTTTTGGGTCAATAAATTTTCTTTTACCCTGATGAGTTTATATATCTCGAAATTTTGATTGTAGATCTCTAATTAGTTTAGGATTTCCATATGCTTATTCTTCATGCCACTCCACTAATGTAGGCCAAAACTACCTCTAGGATTAATAGAACTTTATTTAGCTTGTAATGTGGTCGGGATGTTAGGTAAGATAAGGAATACAAATTTAGGTTCAATCACCTAGCACCAAATGATTAAATATGATCTCTTGAGCTTCTCTAAATTTGGGGTGATTTCTCCCCCCACACTCATTTTCTTGTTTCAATTGAATTTAATCTATCCTTTTTCCTCAATTCTTTAATTTTTTTTTCACAGCATTTGGATTTTTCTTCTATTTCCTTTGCATAATTCTTTTTTTCATAATTATTTTCTTTTCCTTGCACCACCCTTCCATCCTTTTTTTTAATAAAGCTCTACAAAACAAGTATTTAGAAAAATAATCATGGAGTGAGTGAATAGGATTAAAAATAAATATATTCATACAAATTTTGGCTTTCAGGTCATTTACGGTTTTTAGAAGGAAAAGTTCATTAAGCTCAAAATAGAGGAACTAAAGATATTTCACTGTTTAGGTTAGGCTTGCAAGGCTCAATCTATCAAATAATGCCTAAATCATCTCCTAAATAATAGTATTAGCCTAAGATTTCGCCTCAAGCAGCATTCAAATAATTTCTAGAATCATGTGGAGATCATGAAATATATTTGAATTATATAAACCTTCTCTAAGTAAAAGATAAATTAAATGCCCAAAATTATTGTGCAAACATATTTCAGGATTCTAAAATCAAAAGTAATAAATTGCAAAAGGGATAAAATTGCACACAATCATGAATTGTTTACATTTTTCAAGAGCTAAAAAAACTTTGAATAGTCATATCATTGGCAGTTGATTGTGCCTAACATCCCAAAACATAAATTGAAATACTCACACAATCACTCAACTTGCTAAACACAATAAAAGTGCATTAATAGTGAAAATCAGAAAATTGATGCTCATAATAGGGTCATAATGATTCGAACAAATAAACTTCACCCCCCACATTCAAAATTTACATTGTCCTCAATGTAAAAGAAATATAAGAATTAGGGAAAGATATAGAAAAACATATGAGTTAAGTGAACTTCCCTGAATTTGTTTGGGTTAGAATGAGCATGTTGCATTACTGGACCCTGAATTTTCTGCTTTCCACTTCTTCTTCTTTCTTTTTTTTACTATGTTGGGTTGCCTCCCAATAAGCGCCTTTGTTTAATGTCGTTGGCTCGACTCAAAGCTCCTTATGTCATTCAAGGAGGGTCCTTAATGTTTACTTTGAATTGACTTTCCATTGGATTTGCAGAATTTTGAGGTTTAGCTGTATCATGAGTAGGGAAGTCAGCATTAGTCAAAAGTTTAAATAAATGAGAACTCAACTTACCTGGGAATAACCAATGTCTTCAGTAGCTTTTGGCATCCAATTTAATTTCATCTTTTTGAGTTTTTGCCAAAGCAGGGGGCAGTTTTCCTCTATCTTTGAGTAGGGCATATTTATTTGAGGTTATCACTGGGGGTGGTTCTCCACTGTATATGCCCTTTAAATGGCTAGGGAGGCTCTTTAAGCTTAGGTCAGAATACTGCAAAATAGAAGGTACAGGAATCTTATTAAAAATTGGTAATAACATAGAAAGATCTTTACTTGTTTGCTGCACTTCTTGTGCTTCCTCTCCTGCTGTAATATTCTCTTCGAATTTGGCATTCAGGGTAGATTCCCTAGTCTCTTTATTAATAGGCTTACTATTGTCAGCTTTTAAGTCATTTTTTTTATTAAGTGCATAATTTTCCTCTTTTTGCACTAATGATACTGGAGTCAACTTCTGAATTTTGAGCCTCTAATCGATTGACTGTTGTTGCAAGTTGCCCAATTTGATTTGTTAAGCTTTGAATGCTGGCCCTTACCTCTTGTTGAAATTGATGAGTATTACGTTCAATAAATTTAACAATTTCTTCTAAAGAACTACTTACCTGAAAATCCTGATATGCAGACTGTCTAGGATAATAAGCCTATTTGGTATGCTGAAAATTTGCAAAATTTTGTTCTGCAGGATTATTTTGTGCATACCCATACCTGAAGTTGAGATGATCCTTCAATCCAGGATTATATATATTTGAATAGGAATCATATCTCACCTGTCGTGGTTAAGGGAAACCACTAACCATATTTACCTGCTCAAATGACTCGTCATAGAAAGTTGGGTACCCAATAGACGGATGCTCCATGATTGAATGATTTCCATAGAAATTTTCCCTTTTCATATTTTCCACACGTTGACGAACAAGAGAGGTTAAATTTGCCAGTTGTTGTTCAAGGGAGGAACTACATACTTGACCAGCATGTCTTAATGGAGAGCCCAGCCTAGTGCCAAATTGTTGAAAATTGGTTGCCATATTCACAGTTATGAAAAAAAAGGAAAAACTAAAATAAAATAAAATCAAAAAAGTTAAATAGATACAGTCCTCGGCAACGGCACCAAAATTTGGTGCGAACTGTCTCAAGTACACCCAAATTGACACCTTACCTCAAAACTAACCTATAGTAGTGTGAGTAAGGGTTGATCCCACAGACTAGTATTACCTTATGTGACTAGAAAAAGGGGGGATTGATAATCGCCAATTAAGTAAAGTAAACAATAATGAAAATAATTAAGAGAGTAATTAATGAGAAAGGCGTTGGTTTCGATTGATATCCACCGTCAAGGGATTGCATTTATCATTGACAACATAATCAATCTGTAATTGAATATCTATCATTGGGTTTCTAACCCTATTCCTCCTTAAGTCTAGTAAATTAATGACAATCACACCAATTAAACCCTAATTAACAAGCAATCCTTTAGCACATCGATAAAGCATAGCTTATTAATCGCATGAAAAAATAGAGAAACTGACAGAGCTAAACAAATATAAACACATCAGTTATATCTAATTTAGTTAATTATGCATCATAGGTTCAATGATTTATAATCTAAAATCCTCCAACCTATTTGTCTCATGAATCACAGAATTGAAGACTTTGTTCAAAACATAATTCAGCGGTAGATTAAGACAGACAATTTACTAGTAGGCCTCCCTAGCAATCATATGAATAATCATTGAGAATAAGAGCAGATGAATAATCAATACTCAATTCAAATTGAAATAATAAAATCAAATCCATATCTCACAATGCATGAAAATCCCTTGAGGTTTCAATCTACCTTAACCAACTAAAAAGAACTAGCCACGCAGGGCCATATGAAAATCAAAAGAAGAATTGAAGAATGTAACTAAGAACTTGGATGATTGATTGAATCAATTCTTTGCTTGTTTTTCTCCCTTTTTATAGATGAACTCCTCCTAATAGAAGTAGGAGTGTATCTAGGTCAAATCCCAGCCCATTTGGCTTCAATTGGAGTCAAAAAGACCTAAAATTCGCGAATTCGGCAAACTGATGTGGCGGCGAGCGCCGCAGCGCCCAGAAAACTCAAGAATTTACCAAAATTACAAATAAGAAATGTGTATCTCTATTTCTTTTCTTTCCATATCCGCTGGAATCACCTTAATCGGATCTAAATTGAAGGAGATATGGCAAAATTAGTGACCAAAGGTCAAAATTCATCCTTCTGCACTGTGATTCTGATTTGCGAGCTCTGTAATGCTATGAAATCTCCCGAATTTGACCAAGTGTTCAACATAAAAGTTGTAGATTATTTTGTTATCTTTTCACATACACTTGAATCACTTTGATTGGAGTTCATAAGATAGAGATATGCTGAAAAAATTGCTGAAAGGTCTGGAATCGCTGCAATGTGCATTTTTCCATGAATTTCTTATCTTTTTCTTCTTCCTTTGTTACTACAACACAAAACACAAAACTAAGCTAATTCCTAATTATATTTTACTTAAATTAGACAAAAAGTAAGTTTAAAGGTATTAATATAATGCTTAATTAGGATTATATCTGTAGGGAAGTTGTAAGTGATAGGCATCATTATAAAAAAATAGTGAAAATACAAACCAGTTAGTTGTTGGAGAGGGACAATCAAATTATTAATTTTGTTTTTCCCAATGTTCTTACCAGTTGACTAGTTATTTTAGAAATTTTTAATTTGAATTGGGTTATTTTATAGTGAATTGATTACTTCTGTTTTGAAGCAACCAACTGCATCCTACTAGTTAACTACGTACTCTTTGTTCTTCACAAACTTTTATAAGCTCAAAAAATGTTTCTTTTTCATGAGTTATTCTTCCTCCAAATAACAGTAGTTTTGAATTAGATTTTGCACATATATGCAAAACTTGCGGCCATTGATTTTTGCCAAAATAGCAGCTAAGTTATGTTTACAGCTTTTCAAGAATTACGACCACCGATTTTAATTTTTTTTCAATGCCTTATCCAATCTTCTGACTTTCTATTTTGGCACTGCTCCATTATGTATTCCTCTTTTTCTACCGAGTCATCATTGATTAATGTTTGGTATTAAATGCAAGGTTCTTTTTCCTTATTATAAAGAGGGTTAATTTATTTTCTTTGAAATTCAATTATTATGATGTCCAAGTGGTTAGTAGGTTAAAGTAATGGAGATTTTGAAAGGATTTATCGTACTTCGAAAAAAATCTTTATATCAAGTATGTATAACTGATAAAGGGGAAAATTGAGTGTTTAATGGTTATATTTATCCCCTAATTAATAGTAAACTTGTGATTATTTCCCTGTTTTTGGTTATACTTTGTTTTGAATACTGCTTTGGTTTGTTTTATGTTTGTAGCTGAGTAAAAGAGGCCAAGAAGTAAGGGAAAGCACTTATGTGAGGAGCCATATAGACTTGGAACATGCTGATGAGGAAGAAAGGAGGAAACCCTGAAGAAATTGGAAAGATAGAGAAAAGTCCCAGAATCCAGCCTGAAGCATGGCCAGGCCATGTCCTGGAACACAGCCGTGCTTTATGTCCATACACCACATGATTTTTATTATTTTGAGCAGCCAAAGGGATATAAATACATAGGGAAAAATTGCTAAGAACATCCAGACTCATACAAACATCTTAGATTTAGTTTTAGGATAGGAAATACTACTTGATTAGGTCTAAAGTAGGATTAATTGTTGAATTTATGTTCTTAGAGTAGATTTGAGATTGATTCAAACATTGTATTTCATCTTTACATTCTGCAAACCAAGTTTCATCTTTCTACTTCACTTCTACTTCTACCTCTACTCCTTCTCTTGAATTGTATTGAACTTGAATAATTTACTTAATGAATATGATTTTGGTTTCTGTTTTTATGATGTGAGTATATATTGATCTAGGGTTTTGGTAAACCCACTTATGATATGATGATACTAAATTGTTGAGTTGAATGTTGGAACGCTAATTGTGATTACTTCTAGATTAACTAGGATTAACTATTATGCGCATGTATAAGAGTTGGTAGAATGCCTAATCATCAATCTATGATGTCTTAGGTATTTAATTGATGAACTGAAAGGTGAAAGTTAAAATTGAAATATAATAGTTAATTAGGGATATCTTAATCACGAAAATAGTTTAAGGTTCTCTAGGAATTGAATCAATTAGTGGGTAAGAGAAAACTGATTAATTTTATTCCATAATTGGCATAGAACTTAATGGACCTAGGTTGAATTAAGAATCACGAAAGTAGGCAATTGGGTTAACTAAGGTAAGATTAGTAACGCTTGAAAGAGGTTTCTAGTTAATTAACGCTAAACTATCCCCAATAACCTAGATAATTGCAATTAGAGGTACATGTTGATTGTTGAAAATCATAAGTGTGGTAAACCCTAACCCTAGGCTTTTATTAATTGAATTACTTATTTACTTAATTGTGACACGCACTCTCATCGCGTTGCATTGATTTAGATAGCATACTTTGTATGGTCTAGTAATTGATTATTGTTCTCTGTGGGATACGACCCGTACTCGCTGGACTATCTACAGCTACGCTGTGCACTTGCAGTTATTTATAAAACACACAACAAGTTTTTTGGCGCCGTTGCCAGGGAGCAATAATCAATATTGGATACTTTGCGAAATAGCTAGACTAGATCCTTTTTCTTTTTACTTTTTTCATATTTTATCTTGTTGATTTTTGTTCCTTTTTCTTCCTTTATAGGTGTGTTGCTCTTTTATGCAAAGAGAACATGAGTGCTTTGTTGAATTTGATCCGAAAATTGAACATACACAACGAAGGAGAAGAAAAAGAGAACGGCAAGATCATTTCGCTGCACCTACCAATGACTCTAGAATCACGAAATTTGGCATCCAAGAGCTTATTAAACACTGGTCAACTAATGGGGTACTATTCACAATCAGGAATTACTATTTACCGCAAGAAATCACTATTCATGCAGGCCAAATTCACTATTCACGACACACAAAAAGTTGTCAGATGGTTAAAAAATTTCATATCCTGAGGTTTATCTATCTCTTGAATCCATCTACTATGTCAGATTTTCATTTTGAGGACTCTAAATAGGAGTTTTAGAGTTTACCTTGTGCTAAGATTTTCTACTTCCGATCTACGGTGATTTTGCGATTGATTTGAAAAAACATTTAGCCAATATCGTAGTACTCTTCGTCCTTAATCCAGTGGTACTCTTAGTTTTGAAATCAGAGACTCGAAAGTACTCCAGATTTAGAGAGAGAAAATGAAGAGAGAGGAACACTATTCATTCTATTCATCGACTACGGGATTTCCCAAGTTCCTCTTGAGCCTACTTTATTTCCATATCTCATATATTTTGATTTATATTATACTTGTAATTTAGAGTATACTCTAAAATGCCACAGGCAAGATCCCTGCTTCTGTTGTTATTTTGATATTTATAACTTAATTTGTATAATGTATATACATGAGAGAACCTATATGTATCTATTTTTATGACAAAGAATAGTGCTATGCATGTTAAGAAAAATATTTGATTACGGATAAAAAATGTTTGTTTCACATGTTGTGAAATTGGGGGCGTTACAAGTTGGTATCAGAGCATTAGGTTTCCCTGTGGCTATCGGAGCAAAAGATTCTTTAGTAGGACCTTTAGTGTAACGCCCCCAATTTACGTTACGTAAAATAAACATTTTCTTTTCCTTCCGCAATCAGATATTCTCCATAAAGATGCATAATTCAATTCTTTATCATGGGAACAGATACATATAGGTTCTCTCATAAATAAACAATATACAGACCAAATCTATAAACATCAAAGTACAGCAGAAACGGGGATCCTGCCTGTAGCGTTCAGAGCACTCTAGAATACAAACACAGTATAATTCAAAGATCGTGCCCCTTGGAAGCAACGTAGACTCACCCACAAAATATGTCACCTAACTGATCACCTATCTGCAGGATCAGACTCTGTATTTTCATATGAAAAATGTGAAAATATCATATAGTGAGTTTGACAACTCAGTGAACAAATAATTCTTCCTATGACCTCTTAAGTCAGCATATGGATGTACTTATATTTTAAAATGTGTCACATAAAAAATACAGTTCAGAAGTACATTCATATGGGACCCATATTTCAAATATTCTCAAATCAAAGGATATTCAAATATCCAAAACCATATGCTGCACGGTATGATCATTAAACAAATGTTGTTATGCTCAGCTGTATAAGCTATAGTAAAATATTAAGATTTGGAGATAAAATCATCAATTTTAATGCACCTGCCTCACTCGGCAATCTGGTCAATGTAATGAAAACATAACTCATTTGCTATACGCATAGTGACCTTGACTACAATCACAATAAGTGATCAGAGAATGTGAGTACATAACCCTTCTGCCCCCCCCCCCACATTACCACTGTCACCCGGTTGGAGTGGCCCTCCCCCGGCTCACTTAGGCTAATAGGGCGTCCCCTATTTGGTACCATCACAAGCCATACAATCAGTCGATATTCATCCATACATATAAATACATGAAAAATTATCAAGCAACTCGCCATGAGCTTTACGCTTGCCATTCAATCTCATTATAATATGACATGAATCATTTTCACAAGTATATAACTTTCAAATCAATGCATTGTGCACATAATATTCACTTTATCAAATAATGATAAATACATTTAGAACCACATATTCAATGAGTTCCAAAATCCATTTCTAAAACCATAATCTTCTTAAGTTATGTGCCAGTTCGTAAGTATAACAGATATTTTAACACATTTAATAAACTTATAATAGCATAAATAATTTGTAAATAGAAAAAATTATACATTTATAGTTCAAGAAGAGCATGGGGTAAGTCATAGAAAGAATTATCTATTCACAGAGTAGGGCTCCTACTTGGACAGCCCTAAAATGTACTTTTCCAATCCGAATTTGACCAATTAGACCTCAAAAACGTGTCCGGAGGATCCAAAAACCTAGAAAATGTCTCTAAGAGCTTGGTCAACGCTGGTTACTATTTATGACGGAAAATACTATTCACTATTGAAAAATACTATTCATAGTTGAAAAATACTATTCACCAAGAACAAAAAATTGTCAGATAGCTGAAAAATTTCATATCCTAAGGTTGATCTAACTCCTGAATCCATCTATGGTGTTAGATTTTTAATTTAAAGACTCTAAGTAGAAGTTTCAGAATTTACCTTTTTCTAAGATTTTCTACCTCTGATCTACGGCGATTCTACGGCTGATTTAAGAAATTGTTTGGTCAAAATCGTAGTATTCTCTGTCCTGAATCCAGTAGTACCCTCAATTTTAAGATTGGAGGCATGTAGACACTCTAGATCTAGAAAAGAAATATGGAGATACTATTCACACTATTCATAATTCTCTCGATTTCCGTCTCCCCCTTCTATTTCTCCTTTCTCCTTTATTATAATAATTATTATTATTTAATAATTAAATATTTAGATTTATTTTATATATATTCATATAAATACCGTTTTTCATCCTAAAACATCCTAAAAATTTCTAAAAATTTATATTCTCATAAACCTTTAGTTAAACTCTTAAATCATGATTTTTCTTGATAAAAATCTTAATAAAACAAAGCAAAAAATAAATATATTTATATATAATACAAGAAAGAATATTTCTAAAAATATTAACAAAAATTTGTTAAAGACCAATATAATTATTTTAAGCCAAAAAATAATTATTTTAATTAAAAGTATACTTACTTTTAGCAGAACATAATCATTTTTAAACAAATAAAAATATATTTATTTATAGAAAAACATTATTATTTAAAAATAAAAATTACGGGATGTTACATTCTTCCCCCTTAAGAAATTCAGTCCTCGAATTTTAGTCTATCCTACCACATGTAGGGAATGAAATCAAGGCATAATTCGAAGTTACCAACTTCACTTAATCCTAATGGCAAAGTTAGGCGATATATACTATGCATACTTATTCAAGATTTCTAAAGAGCCTATATACTAGAGCTTAACTTTTTTTCCTTCTTTTCAAACCTCGTTACCTCTTTCATGGGTTATTCCTTCAAGAATATTTGGTCACCAACTGATAATCTTTAGTGCTCAACACTCCTGATCCTTATAGACTTTTGGCTTGTATTGAGTTGTTTATATTTTTTTTCTAATCAATTTCATCTCCATATTTGTAAATAAATACTACCCTTATCATTCAAAAATATGTGGGTATCTAGCGCACATATCATTCTCTCTTTTCCAAGTAGTCTCCTCTGAAAAGTGATTCTACCACATCACTTTCACCGTGGGTGTTTCTTTTGAATGTAATTTCTTCACTTTTCTATCTACTATAGTCACTGATTTTTCTTTATATGACAAATCTTTCTCTAACTAAATTTCTCGACATGGAATAACATGTGTTGGGTCTAGTAGATACTTTCGTAGTATAGACACATGAAAGACTAGACTCAACTTAACATGGTATAAACTCCTAACACAAATATCTTGATCGTTATACATTATTTTCGGACATGGTTCTCAAAATATTCTCCATATATCCAAATTAAGAGTTCAAATATTAATTTAAATTCTACTTCCCATATTTTTATTTATCAAGAACTTCAATACCACTAATTCACTTTATAGCATTCCTCAAAGAACCATAAGGCAATCATCCATCTATTCCTTTCACCTAAAATTTTTTATACAGTTCAGTGTCCAAACTCGCTATTTTAAATTATGACTAATTTAATATCTAACTTTCTACAAGATTTTCTCCATTAATCACTTCCAACAAATTGAAATTGCAAATTTCCTAATTTTGTCTTACCTATCCTAAAATAAACACCATATGCTCAAATCTTCCTTTTATGATACTTTCCCATCACTAGCCAATCCATAAGCAATCCTAATATATCTTACTTTCAACATTCCTAACATGTCTACTACCTACTCATCTCTATTCACTTCTCACACATTCATATATTTTAGTGACATACTATCCAAATCTCAAACATCACCAAGTTACAATCTTGACATACGAAAATAGTCATAAATTTACATTACATAACCATAATATACAATCTATAAATTTAGAGACAAATTATAATTCTTTTCTCCATGCCATAATTTATGCCATTACTCACTCACCTATTAGGAAATCTACGATGTTTCATGTAAAACCCCAAATAGTGCCATTTGTATACTGGTTTGGTAGCTATTGTTATAAGCAAATTCAATTAGGGCAAGAATTTCTTCCAGCTACCTTGAAAATCAAGCACACATGCCCGAAGCATATCTGTCAATATTTGGATGGTTTGCTCAGACTGTCCATCTGTTTGAGGTTAGAAAGCAGTATTGAGATTTAACTTTGTGCCCAAAGCTTTCTGGAAGGCTCTAAAAAAACAAGCTGTGACTGTAGTCCTTGATCAGATATAATTGATATCAGTACCTCATGAAGTCTCACTATCTTATTTAAATACAAATTTGCATACTGAGCTATGTTATATGTGTTTTTCACTGTGTTGATTTAGTCAACTTATCAATGATCACTTAAGTCAAACCCTTTTTTTGTGTGTCTGCGGTAGCCCTGTAACAAAAATCCATAGTTATTCTCTCTCATTTCTATTCAGGTATTTCTATTTGTTGATGTAACCCTACAGGCCTTTGATGTTCTGCTTTTACCTACTGGCAAGTTAAACATCGAGAGATACCAATAAATTTCTTTTAGATCTTTATACATTTTATTTACCTCAGGATGAATGGTATATATGGATCTATGGGATTCAATTACTTGCCCAATCTCAAAATTCCTTTAGAGTTTACAGTAAATTCAACATCACTGTCATTCTTCACCTTTTTATTTTTCTTGCCTAAATAGGCATCTTCTTCCTTTGCCTTTTTCACCTGCTCAACCAAAAATGATTGAAACTGTATGAATTTCATATGTATAACTATACAGATAATGCCTCCAAACTTTGAGAGCAAAACCACTGCTATTATTTCGCAATCATAAGTCAGATAATTTTGCTCATGTGGCTTAAGCTGTCTAGATGCATATGCAATGACTTGACCATATTGCATCAACACACACCTTAATCCAGTTCTCAATGCATCACAATATACCGTGTATCCTTTGGTACCTAAAGAAATAGACAGTACTAGCGCCGTAGTCAAATAGTCCTTCAGTTTCTAGAAATTTCTTTCACGTTCATCTTATTAGTCAAATTTTATTACTTTCCTTGTCAACCTCATCAAAGGAGCATCAATTTTTGAAAAATATTTAACGAATCTACAGTAATAACCTGATAAACCAATAAAATTACGAATCTTTGTAATTATGATAGGGCGTGGCCATTACTGCACCACTTTTACCATGTTAGAATCAACTTAAATACCATCCTTGGTAACCATATGCCTTAGAAAAATAACACTACTAAGGTAAAATTCACATTCTGAAAATTTAGCACACAACTGGTATTCTTTTAAGATTTATAAAGCTATCCTTAAATGTTGCTCATGTTTCTTCGAACTCTTTAAATATACTAGGATATCATATATGATTACAATAACAAATTATTATAAGAAAGTTTTAAATACTATATTCATCAAGTCCATAATTGCAACTGGGGCATTTGTCAATCTAAATAATATTACCAAGAACTAATAATGCCCATAACGAGTCCTAAAAGAATTTTTTTTTCAAATATCCTCTTTCCTTATCCTCAATTAATAATACTTATATCTCAAATCAATTTTTTTTAAAAAAAATATTGAGCACCCTGTAGCTGGTCAAATAAATATTTTATGCGAGGTAATGAGTATTTATTACACACTGTCACCTTATTCAACTGTCTATAATCTATGCATAGTTGCAGCGATCTATCTTTCTTTTCATAAATAGGTCTAAAGCACCTTAAGGAGAGGACTAAGACGTATAAATCCCTTGTCTAACAAGTCTTACAACTGATCCTTCAATTCTTTGAGTTTAATTGGTGAACCCATTTTGACTTTATTCTTTAACATGATTATGACATGTCTGAACAATGAACTATAAAAATCTTACGTCTATCCAAGAGTCCTTCACATGAATTAACCATCTTGCATACCTCAAATTTTAAATTTTCATGGTTAAACCTTCCTTTCTCATAATGTTTGTACATAATATTATTGAAACCAAATTGTCTTTGAATCCTTTATATCAACAAAATCTATCATTGAAAACATTATCTTCATAAATGCTTTGCTCTCAAATTCAATTCACCCTACTCCTTGCCAAATCTATTTATATACATAGGTTCCAACTCATCCATCCAAAAAGAGATTTACATCTATTTCCAAAACCCTTACTTTATTACAAACTGTTATCTTGGAGTTAACAACCTCGATCACATCATAACCCACTATTAATATTATATTGGCCATTCATCATATTATTTCACATAAAAAAATCAAATAACCAATTCAAACCTTCTTGACATCCAAACATGCTATTACCTTTGTGTTTGGATGAAATCTTTTTATTTTCATCTAATTCTTTTTCTTTGCACCCAAGAGGGTTGTCTTTTTCTTTGTTCATCAAAATGAATTCAAAAGCTAAACTGGTAGTCCATACTCAAGAAGCACCGTCTAGAATATACAAATCGATGTTTAAACATCGCATATCTAAGGAAAAGAGTCAGAAGAAAGAAGGTGATGACACCCTATAGAATTCCACAACAGCACTGTGAGTATAAATATGTCCGCGGTTACATACCCATACTCAAAGTCCTACTACATAATCCTTTGCTCCGATAGCCAAAGGGAAAACTATTGCTCTGATACCAACTTGTAACGCCTCCAATTTACGTTACATAAAATAAACAATTTTTTTTCCGCAATCAAATATTCTCCATAAAGATGCATAATTCAATTCTTTATCATGGGAACAGATACATATCGGTTCTCTCATGTATACACAATATACAGACCAAGTCTATAAACATCAAAGTACAATAGAAACGGGGATCCTGCCGTTCAGAGCACTCTAGAATATAAACACAGTATAAATCAAAGACAATGAGCCTAGGAAGAAATGTAGACTCACCCATAGAATATGTCACCTAACTGATCACCTATCTGCAGGATCAGACTCTGCATTTTTATTTGAAAAATGTGAAAATATCGTGTAGTGAGTTTGATAACTCAATGAGCAAACAATTCCTCCTATGACCTCTTAGGTCAGCATATGGATGTACTTATATTTTAAAATGTGTCACATAAAAAATATAGTTCAGAAGTACATTCATATTGGACCCGTATTTTAAATATTCTCAAATCAAAGGATATTCAAATATCCAAAACCATATACTGCATGGTATGATCAGTAAACAAATGTTATTATGCTCAGCTGTATAAGCTATAGTAAAATATTAAGATTTGGAGATAAAATCATCACTTTTAATGCACCTGCTTCACTCAGTAATCTGGTCAATGCAATGAAAACATAACTCATTTGCTATACGCATAGTGACCTTGACTACAGTCACAATAAGTGATCAGGGAATGTGAGTACATTACCCTACTTCCCCTTACATTACCACTATCACCCGGTTGGAGCGACCCTCCCCCGGCTCACTCAGGCTAATAGGGCATCCCCTATTCGGTACCGTCACAAGCCATACAACTCGTCGATATTCATCCATACATATAAATACATAAAAAATTATCAAGCAACTCACCATGAGCTTTACGCTTGCCATTCAATCTCATTATAATATGACATGCATCATTTTCACAAGTATATAGCTTTCAAATAAATGCATTGTGCACATAATATTCACTTTATCAAATAATGATAAATACATTTAGAACCACATATTCAGTGAGTTCCAAAATCCATTTCTAAAACCATACTCTTCTTGAACTATGTGCCAGTTCATAAGTATAATAGATATTTTAACACATTTAATAAACTTATAATAGTATAAATAATTTGTAAACATAAACAATTATACATTTATATTTCAAGAAGAGCATGGGGTAAGTCATAGAAAGAATTATCTACTCATAGAGTAGGGCTCTTGGTTGGACAGCCTTAAAATGTACTTTTCCAATCCAAATTTGACCAATTAGACCTCAAAAACGTGTCCGGAGGATCCAAAAACCTAGAAAATGACTCTGGAAGCTTAGTCGACGCTGGTTACTGTTCACGATCGAAAAATACTATTCACCGCCGAAAAATAATATTCATCGTCGGAAAATACTATTCACCAAGAACAAAAAATTGTCAAATAGTTGAAAATTTTCATATCTTAAGGTTTATCTAACTCCTGAATCCATCTACGATATCATATTCTTAATTTGAAGACTCGAAGTAGGAGTTTCAGAATTTATTTTTTTGTAAGATTTTTTACCTCTGATCTACGGCGATTCTACATCTGATTTGAGAAATTATTCGGTAAAAATCGTAGTATTCTCCGTCCTAAATCCAGTAGTACCCTCAGTTTTGAGATCGGAGGCCTGTAGACACTTTAGATCTAGAGAAGAAACATGGAGGTACTATTCACACTATTCATAATTCTCTCGATTTCTATCTCCCCCTTCTGTTTCTCCTTTCTACTTTATAATAATAATAATAATAATTTAATAAATAAATATTTAGATTTATTTTTATTTTATTTTATATATATTTATATAAATACTGTTTTTATCCTAAAACATCCTAAAAATTTCTAAAAATTTATATTCTCATAAACCTTTAGTTAAACTCTTAAATCATGATTTTTCTTGATAAAAATCTTAATAAAACAAAGCACAATATAAATATATTTATATATAATAAAAGAAAGAATATTTCTAAAAATATAAACAAAAATTTGTTAAAGGCCAATATAATTATTTTAAGCAAAACAATAATTATTTTAATTAAAAGTATACTTACTTTTAGTATAACATAATCATTTTTAAACAAATAAAAATATATTTGTTTATAGTAAAATATTATTATTTAAAAATAAAAATTATGTGATGTTACATTTAGTATAGGTATGAGCAAGACATATTTATACTTTAGGTGCTGCTAAGGGATTCTATAGGATTTCAATTTCATTTATATTTCAAGTTATTAAATTTCCTAGTATAAAGTTGATTGAGTATTGTGACATTTTAAGAGGTATCTATGGGTCAATTACTGCCTGAAAGTGAAAGGGATAGGTGTCTCAGAGAATTTAAAGAATTGAGAAAAATGTCAAATATGATCATTTCTGAATATAATATCTGTTTTATCTGAATGTCTAGATATGGTAGACTTTAATGTGATATTAGAAATAGATTGGTTGGCAACATGTCAGGCCATTTTAGAATGTCATCCGAAGATGATTTAAATTCAATATTCCTAGATAATCTTCTTTCTTGATACAAGGAAACTATAGTGAGGTACCCAAAAATCTAATCTCTATTTTAGCAGCCTATAAGTTATTACAAAAAGGTGCCTATGATATTTGGCAGTAGTGGGAGATGTCGATAGAAAGTATACCAGTGTAAATTAAGTTTCAGTGGTTAGAAAATTTTTTGATGTAATTCTTGAGAAATTGTCAGGATTATCTCGAAATGTAAAATAGAATTTGGTATTGATTTACTTCCTGAAGCCTAGCCAGTGTCTATACCCCCATATAGAATGGTAACGACTGAACTCAAGGAATTGAAGAATGAGTTTTAAGACTTGTTGGACAAGAGATTTATATACCCTATTACTACTTCTTGGAAAGCTCCAATACTATTTGTGAAAAACAAAAGATGGATCGTTGTGATTGTGCGTAGATTATAGACAGTTGAATAAGGTGATAGTGTGGAATAAATACCCATTACCTCGTATAGATGATCTGTTTAACCAGTTACAAGGTGCCCATTATTTTTTCAAAAATTGATTTGAGATATAAGTATCATTAATTGAGGATAAGGGAAGAGGATAATTGAAAATTTTCTTTTAGGACTCACTATGGGCATTATGAGTTCTTGATAATGTCATTTAGTTTGACAAATGCCCCAGCTGCATTCATGGACTTAATGAATAGAGTATTTAAACTATTATTGGATAAATTTATTATTATTTTCATTTATAAGATTCGTCTTCTTTTTTTAAATATTAATTTTATTTCTTTATTTTCTTGATGCAGGTTTTCATCATATCTAACCTTCTCTTTATGCTTGGCCTTTACTAATTTTCTTCTTATTTATATCATTTCCAGCACATGTTCTTACAAATTTATAAAGCATTTTCCTCCAATTTGATTTCTACTATTACCCTATAGTTAAAGAGGTTCATCTAGGGTAGAAAAATATTGAAAATAGGCTTCACTAGCTTCCAACATGGTCTGGCCATGTTCCAGGACACGGCCATGCTTTAAAAATACTTCAAATGTACTCAAAAACAGCCCCGAATACGGCTAGCCCGTGCTTGAAGCACCCAGAACACGGCCTGGCTGTGCTCTGTGACCTTTGCTCACTAATCAGAGTATAAATCTCTCATTTTAACTCCGATTGAGGTGATGTTGGTGTCTATAAAAATTTTGGACAATTATCTAAAACTATTATGTTAATCATATCAGCAAAATAGTAATAAATATTGGTGATATTACTCCCTCAAAGTACAGGTTATTTCTTCTCGGGAAGGTTCTGACCTCTACCTACTAATCTGTTCATATCTCCCTCATAAGAATTCCAAATTAAGTGATTCCAGTGGATATAAATCCGTGACACATATATCTATAATTCATATGTTAACAATTTATTTTAATTCCTTATAGAAGTTTCCCAGAAATTAAAACAGTGAAACTATCCTAACATATTCTTCCCTGATTAACCATTTTCTGACATTTTTTTACTAATCAGACCATATCTACCTCCTATGAACTCTAAATTGAATGATTCCAGTGGCTAAAAATCTATGACACACATATCTATAATTCATATGTTAACCATTTATTTTAATTCCTTATAGATTGTTCCCAGAAATTAAAACACCGAAGCTAAAAATTCTGCCACCCATAGCCATTACCATGCAGAACTATCTACACCAACCTAAGTATTCAAACATACATCACATGCAAGATCAATATGTAACATGATATAGCAACATCCATGACCAATCATCAAAGTTCTAAGATCAAAATCTCATATAAATATTATAAGTTTCAAAAGTTTTCTTCAAAAAGAAATATTGTTAAACTTACCTGGAGCACTTAGTCCCCTAGACTTCTCCTTCCTCTTTCTTCCTTTCTTCCTCTCCTTTCCTCACTCTACCTTGCTTCTATTTTTTCCTCTCCCTCACTTGGACGAAATTCTAATGTTGTAAGGTTGCGTTTTCTTATATAGACCACCAAATAATTCACCTTTCATGATCATGGGACTACCTTATCACAATTAGGATACACTTTGTTGAATTTTTGGAAAGCAAACAACTTATGTTCTTATCTTCCTCTTCCTTAGTCAAGATATGCATAGGAAAAGGAGATTTGTATTTTGAAAATTATGATGATATGTTCTTAAGATAAGGGACAAGGTCCTTTTGATTTAGGGATTCATTTCCATTTTCTTTTGTCTTAAACAAGTATGATAGGTTTGCCTTTTTAGGTGACAAATTTCTAGCCCTTGAATCTCCATTATTTGGTTGATATTATTTGTGTGGGATATGAATGTTTTGTCCTAATACCATGTATTATCATACCACTTGCTAAAATTATGAGTGTAGGATATAGATGTTTTTGTCGTAAAGCCTTGTATTATTATGCTACTTGCCAAAATGATGAATGTAGAATCACACCACTTGCTAAATTTTTGTCTTAATACCATGTAACCTAATCTTTATTATTATTACATTATTATATCATCACCTATTTTATTTTATTTTATTTTTCCTCTTGGATTTGGGCTTATTCCTACCCATTTTCTTTGCTTTGGATAAAATTCTACCTTTCTTGGAGGGCTTGGTCACATTTCATAATTTTTGGGCTATTGGTCCAATTACTATATCCTAGTCCAAGTCTATGTTTTATTTCTTGCTTAGGTTATCCAATGAGCTTGCTAGAAACTTATGTGAAGTGGAAAAACTCTATATGAAGTGTCCATAGGTAAAAGCCCAATTTATGGGTGGAGATACTAAACTTAGTAACTTTTGCTCTTAAATTAAGAAAAATTACCCTAATCCGATCTTCTTGAAATTTTAAGACCTTTACTTACTTCACAAAAATTTATCTTTCTTTACCTAAGAATTTCACCTTTCTTTAGCATGTTTATTTCTAATATTTCCTCTTAGGTTTTCTTTCTTTACCTATTCCATTAATATTAGACAATTTCTATGCATATATGTAAGGTGAAAAATTTCTAAGGAAAATATCTAAAAATTACGGGATGTTACACAGTACAGCAATGGCCATGTCCTACTACAGTTACAGATGAAGATCTAAATCTAATTTGTGCTTTTCACGGTTGTTTGTTGTCCAATCTATTTGTGCCATAGTTGGATCAGATACATGAACATATGCTTGTAAAGCATCAATTAACTTCTCAGCATTTGAAGCCAAGATGAGAATTCATCGTGTTGAGTATGAGATGAACCTTTGTTCTACAACTTGATTAAGAAAAGACAACAGACCATCGAAGAAATGGTTAACATTTAACAAACTTATCGGTTTGTGATGCATATTCAGTTGTGCCTAAGAGACTATTTGAAAAATCTCCTCTAAAGTACCAAAACCCCCTGATAAGGCAATGAAGGCATCAGCATTGCTCATCATTCTAGCCATGTGCTCATACATGGAAGCAACCCTAAATTCTTCCCCAATTGTTTTTCTTGTGATGTTGAATGCAGCTAGAGCTGTAGGAATAATACTTAGAACTTAACATCCTTCTACATGTGCAGCTGTAAACACACACCCCGTTAATTCACGGTTACCTCCACCATACACTAAATGAAGTTTTCTTCTGGCTAACACCATACCTAAGTTTTGTGTAGTTTTCATATACTCTCTTTTTTTCCCAGGACGGGAATCACAAAAGACACAAATATTTCAAAACTGATGGAATGTGATTCTCTCCATAGTTGCACACACTTTAACTTTGAGTATAAAAGTAAAGATATTAACGTGTGCATTTATAGAACAGCTATGTGAGTGATTGGTGGATATAAGCTAAATTGAAGGTGAAATTTTCAAAAATGACAGCAAGCATGCATATATACAGTAGTTGTCATAGTAACTCATATTAGGCATATAAAGAGAATAAGGTTAAGATATCACCAGAAATTTGTCTTTTCCTTGTTATCCTTTATGAAGCATTGATGTCTTGATTCTTGTAGGGAAGTTGTAGGTGATAAGCGTAATTGTAAAAAAAAGAGTAAAAATGAAAACAAGTTAGTTGTTGAAGAGAGACAATGAAATGATTTATTTTGTTTTCTCAATATTTTGCTAGTTGACTATCGGTATTATTAAGTCGACTAGCTATTTTGAGAAATTTTAATTTGGACTGGTTATTTTATAGTTGATTGATTATATCTATTTTGAAGCAATCAACTGCATCCTACCGGTTAACTACGTATTCTTTGATTTTCACATACTTTTATAAGCTCAGAAATGGTTATTGTCCACCGAATATCAACAGCTTTAAAGTAGATTTTGGCACATATATTCAAAATTTACGGCCACCGATTTTTGCCAAAATAATAGTTAGATTTTATTTACAGATTTTTAAGAATTACGGCCACCGATATTAATTTTCTTTTAATGCTTTGTTCAAATTCTTGACTTTCTATTTTGGCACTGTTTTCTATTATGCTTTTTGTCTGTTCTACTACATTCTCCTTTATTAATGTTTGGCATTAAATGCAAAGTTCTTTTCCCTCATTACAAGAAAAGTTAATTTATTTTCTTTGAAACTCAATTATTATGGTGTCCAAGTTGTTAGTAGGTTAAAGTAATGAAAAGTATGAAAGAAATGGACGGATGATGGCCTTATGGTGTTTTAACAAATGTAATCAAGAGAATTAGTGGTGTTGAAGTTCTTGAGGAATAAAATATGGGAAGTAGGATTTAAATTAATCTTTGAACTCTTAATTGGGAAATATGGAGAATACTATGAGAAAAATGTGCAAAAATAATGTAAGTGATTAAGATATTTGTGTTAAAGGTTTATATTATGCTAAATTGAGTCTAGTATTTAGGATGTGAATTATGTGGAAAATGAGAATTCATGTATGAGTAATTGTTGGAAAAAATCTTCTTGAAATGATTGGGTGAATTAAACAGGATTGATATAAGTTAGAATGAGGTGCTTTTAGATATGATAGAAGAAAGGCTTGATATTTTTTATAATGAATTTATTGGTGTTAATAATAGGGTATAGAGTTACTGTGATTTATTGATATAAGTTAGACATGTGCCAATGGTACATAACCGTTAAAAAGGATTAGTGGATTTATTGCTACGTATGTTTAACATATTGATTAATGGATTTTAAGATAAAAATATATGATAGATTAAGATGATGATATTCATGGAATAATGTTAACATGTGAGAATTAAAGATGACTTGATAGAAGTTTGGAATAAGAAAATATAGTTACCCAATATGGATGTGAATATGATCTTTTATGTGTGTGTTTCCCAATATAGACCTATAGATATATGCATGCAAGCTTGAGGATGTAAAGCCCTAAAATATTTCAAAAATTTTTAAAAATTTATATTCTCATAAAATTTTAGTCAAACTCTTAGATCATGATTTTTCTTGATAAAAATCTTACAAAAAAAAACTGAAAATAAATATCTTTATACATAATAAATGAAAGAATATTTCTAAAAATAAAACAAAAATTTATTAGAGGCCAATATAATTATTTTAAGTAAAACAATAATTATTTTAATTAACAGTCTACTTACTTTTAGTAAGACATAATCATTTTTAAATAAATTAAAATATATTTGTTTATAGCAAAATACTATCACTTAAAAATAAAAATTACGCCCCAAAAGATAAATTCTCATATTTTCTTTATACTTCTTTAACCCATGTAGTAAATGTACATATTTTCTACCGTTCTTATCCCCAATTTCAAAATTCTCTCTTTTATTTTAAATTTTCTTTAATTAGAATTTTTGTTAAATTTTACAGTTGTTACATTGAGTTTATGCCTTTTTTGGAGGATGCAATTTGTAATATCCCTAATTTCGTTTCATGTATTAATGAAAGTACAAAAGTATTCAAAGTAACATCCATAATTTCATTTCTTTTATTGATAAAGGTACATAAATATTTAATTAAGGAAATAAAATTTATTAGACAATTTTTAGATATTTAAGGAAATATAATCCTTAGAAATTCTTCACCTTACGTGTATGTATAGAAATGTTCTAATATTAATGGAATAGGTAAAGAAAGAAAACCTAAGAGGAAATATTAAAAATAAACATACTAAAGAAAGGTGAAATTTTTAGGTAAGGAAGATAAATTTTTCTTAATTTAAGAGCAAAAGTTACTAAGTTTAGTATCTCCACCCATAAATTGGGCTTTCACCTATGGACACTTCATATAGAATTTTTCTACTTCATGTAAATTTTTAGCAAGCCAATAGAATAGCCCAATGAAGAAATAAAGCATAGACTTGGACTAGGATATAGAAATTGGACCGGTAGCCCAAAAATCATGAAAATGTGACCAAACCCATTACGAAAGATAGAATTTTAACCAAAGTAAAGAAAATGGGCAAGAATGAGCCCAAACCCAAGAGGAAAAATAAAAATAAAAATAAAAGTAAAGTGATGAAATAATGATGTAATCAAGATTAGGTGACATGGCATTAAGACAAAAATTTAGCAAGTGGTGTGATATCCTACATTCATAATTTTAGCATGTGGTATGATAATACAAGGCTTTAGGACAAAACATCTATATCCTACACTCATAATTTTAGCAAGTGGTATGATAATACATGACATTAGGACAAAATATTCTTATACCACACAAATAATTTCAACCAAATAATGGAGATTCAAGGGCTAGAAATTTGCCACCTAAAAAGGCAAACCTATCATACTTGATTAAGACAAAAGAAAAAGGAAATGAATCCCTAAATCAAAGGGACCTTGTCCCTTATCTTAGAAACATATTATCATAATTTTCAAAATACAAATCTCATTTTTCTATGCATATCTTGACTAAGGAAGAGGAAGACAAGAACATAAGTTCTTTGTTTTCCAAAAATTCAACCAAGTGTATCCTAATTGTAATAAGGTAGACCCATGATCATGAAAGGTGAATTATTTGATGGTCTATTTAAGCAAAACCCACCCTTACAAAATTAGAATTTTCGTCCAAGTGAGGAAGAGGAAAAATAGAAGAAAGGTAGAGTGAGGAAAGGAGAGGAAGAAAGGAAGAAAGAGGAAGGAGAAGTCTAGAGGACTAAGTGCTCCAGGTAAGTTTAACAATATTTCTTTTTGAAGAAAACTTTTGAAACTTACAATATTTAAATGAGATTTTGATCTTAGAACTTTGATGATTGGTCATGGATGTTGCTATATCATGTTACATATTATGTATGTTTGAATACTTAGTTGGTGTAGATAGTTTTGCATAGGTTTGGCTATTGATGGCAAACTTTTAAGCTTCTATTTTTAAAATTCTGGGAAGAATCGGTTAGGAATTAAAATAAATGGTTAACATAAGAATTATAGATATATGTGTCACGGATTTTTACCCACTGGAATCACTCAATTTAGAGTCCATATAAGGTACATATGTTTCGATTAGTAAGCAGTGGTCAGAAATTAGTTAATCAGGAAAGAATATTTTTGGATAGCTTATGTATTTTAATTTTTGGGAATATTCTGTACAGAATTAAAATAATTGATTAACATAAAAGTTATTGCTACATGTGTCACGGATTTTTAGCCACTGGAATAACTTAATTTGGAATTCTTATGAGGGAGATATGGATAGATTAGTAGGTAGAGGTCAGAACCTATCCGAGAAGAAATAACTTATACTTTGAGGGAGTAATATCACCTTGATTTCTTAATATTTCACTAAACTATTCAACATAATAGTTTTAGATAATTGTTTAATCTTGAAATTTACACCAAGAGCACCTACATCGAAGTTAAATTGAGGGAGTTATGCTCTGATTAGTAAGAGAAGGTTAGATAGGATGAAAACCTGCATCAAGAAAAGAAAGAAATAAAATTAATATTTTAAAAAGAAGAATTTTATAAATGAAAATAATAAATGACTAGTATATGCCATAGCCATTGCCATTGTATGAACTTCTTACCATCTTAAGTGTGAAATTCTGACATGGAAATATTTTATAAAGTGATATTTGAAATGGTTATGTTCATAGCATGATTACCAATGATTTATGGTAATAGTTATATTTTGATGAACATACTTGTTATTGAAAGCATATTTTTTTCTATCATTGTGAAAAGAAAAGAAATGAGCACGGTCACATGGCAATCCATGTGGTGCACCAGTAGGGGACGCCCTACCAACGGTTATGATCATGTTAATGAGAAAAGAAAGAGAAAGTGGGCCATGTCAGACGGAGCGAGAAAAGCCCGTACCGGAGAGTAAAAAATACTCACCCTGACCGGGGTAGCTTAATATGAAAGTAAATTGATAGTCATCATATGATATTTTGAAAATAGTTAATCCTGTCATACATATTATTGTACGATTCTCATGTGCATAGATATAGTGCATTCATGTGACTAAAGATATTTGCTGTAGTTTATATAGCTAAACATGACGTGATGAGCTATATTGATAATGATTTATTGCATTCATGTGACCAAAGATATTTTCTGTAGTTTATACAGCTGAACATGACGTGATGAGCTATATTGATGATGATTTATTGTTGAACTTACTGGGATTTAATTCTCACTATATTTCCATATCATATTCAGAAAATTAGTTATGGAGGTTTTTTCTATGGTTTTGGCTTTTAGTGCACGTTGGATCGAGTACTTTATGTTGGGTAGATCCCATAAGCAAACAAAATATTTATGGTAGAGTTGGTTTAGATCCCGGTGAAGGTGTAACCACCCGCACCTGTATCTCTGGAATTGGTCAACCAGAATAAATAAGATGTAGAATTTTATGTGTTTGATATGTTGTACGTATGTTTTGATTAATGACATGTATGTAAACTCTGTATTGTATAAATTAAATAAATGTTATTTTGAGTTAAGTTGTAACCAGGTAATAACTTCATGGTATTTAAAAAAAAATTATACTTAAATGGAGTTGTTACATAATTGGTATCAGAGGCAGGTCGATCCTAGATGGCTAGTGGGTGGATGGTTATCTGAAGCGATCTTATAGTGTCTTGAGTATGTTTGTTGTAACATCCCATAAGAAAGTAAAATTTATTAGACAATTTTTAGATATCTAAGGAAATATAATCCTTAAAAATTCTTCACCTTAAGTGTATGCATAGAAATGTTCTAACATTAATGAAATAGGTAAAGAGAGAAAACCTAAGAGGAAAAATTAGAAATAAATATACTAAAGAAAGGTGAAATTCTTCGAAGATAAATTTTTGTGAAGTAAATAGAGGTATTAAAATTTCAAGAAGATTGGATTAGGGTAATTTTTCCTAATTTAAGAGTTAAAGTTACTAAGTTTAGTATCTCCACCCATAAATTGGGCTTTCACCTATGGACACTTCATATAGAGTTTTTCTACTTCACATGAATTTTTAGCAAGCCAATAGGATAGCCCAAGGAAGAAATAAAACATAGACTTGGACTAGGATATAGAAATTGGACCGGTAGCCCAAAAATCATGAAAATGTGACTAAGCCCATTATGAAAGGTAGAATTTTATCCAAAGTAAAGAAAATAAGCAAGAATGAGCCCAAACCCAAGAGAAAAAATAAAAACAAAAATAAAATAAAGTGATGAAATAATGGTGTAATACCAAATTCTCGAATTGTCGTGGCAAGGTTGTGCAGGGTTTCCTCCGCATTGTTTGCCAGATTCGTCCTTGATGGTGCCATTTCCTAGCAAAAATAAAGTTATGTTCATCAAAATATAACTATTACTAAAAATCATTGGTAATCATGCCATGAACATAACCATTTCAAATATTACTTTATTAAATATTTCCATGTCAAAATTTCACACTTAAGATGGTAAGAAGTTCATACAATGGCAATGGCTATAGCTATACTAGTCATTTATTATTTTTATTTATAAGATTTATCTTTTTTTTTAAATATTAATTTTATTTATTTATCTTCTTGATGCAATCCTATCTAACCTTCTCTTACTAATTAGAGTATAACGCCCTCAATTTAACTCCGATTTAGACGATATTGATGTCAATTTAAAGATAAAACAATTATCTAAAACTATTATGTTGAGCAGTGGAACGAAATATGAAGAGATCATGGTAATATTACTTCATCAAAGTACAGGTTATTTCTTCTCGGGTATGTTCTGACCTCTACCTACTAATCTGTCCATATCGCCCTCATAAAAATTCAAAATTAAGTGATTTTAGTGGCTAAAAATCCATCACACATATATCTATAATTCATATGTTAACCATTTATTTTAATTCCTTATAGAATGTTCTCAGAAATTAAAACACCGAAGCTATCTTAACATATTATTCCCTGATTAACCATTTTCTGACCTTTATTTAGTAATCGGACCATATCTATCTCATATGAACTCTAAATTGAATGATTCCAATGGCTAAAAATGTTTATGGGTGAGTTGGCACAGATCCCGGTGAAGGTGCAAACACCTGCACCCGAATCTTCGGAATTGGTCAACTAGAATAAATAAGATGTAGATATTTATGTGTTTGAAATGTTGTACGTATGTTTTGATTAATGATATGTATCTGAACTTTATATTGTATAATAATAATAATAATAAAAAAGTTGTTACATAATTGGTAACAGAGCAGGTCGATCTTGGATGGCCAATGGGTGATTGGTTATCTGAATCGATCTTATGGTATTTTGAGTATGTTGTGGTAGTGCTATGTAGGAGATCAGTGATTTCATATAGGTAAGAAATTACTACTGTTTCCTATCTATATGCCAAGGTGGTGTTATGACTGCTGTTAAATATTTTTTTGAAACTAACTATTGAGCTTGATCACCTCGATAGCAGCATAACTTTATTTTTGCCACAGTAGGAAATGGCACCACCAAGGAGGAATTCGGCAAACAATACGGAGGAAACCCTGCACAACCTTGCCATGGTAATTTGAGAATTTGATATTGATTTACTCCTTAGAACCCAACTAGTATCTATATCCCTATATAGAATGATATCAATTGAATTAAAAAAAATAGTTACAAGACTTGTGAGACAAGGGATTTAAATGCCCTAGTACTTTTATTTGGAGAGCTCCGGTTCTATCTTTGACAAAGAAAGATGGATCACTATGACTATGCATAGATTATAGACAGTTGAATAAGGTGACAATGTAGAATAAAAACCCATTACCTCGTATAGATTACCTGTTTGACTAGTTACAAGGTGTTCAATAATTTTTTTTCCAAAAATTGATTTGGGATATGAGTAACATTAATTAAGAATAAGAGAAGATGATGTACACAAATTTTCTTTTAGGACTCATTATGGGCATTATGAGTTCTTGGTGATGTCATTTAATTTGAGAAATGTTCTAGCTGCATTCATAGATTTAATGAATAGTAATTAGGTCATCCCTGGATCAATTTGTTTTTATTGATGATATACTAGAATATTTCAAAAGTTCAGAGGATCATAAGCAACATTCAAAGATAGCTTTACCAACTCTAAGGGAGTATGGTTGGTAAAGATGGTATCTAAGTAGACTCTAAGAAAGTAAAAGTAGTACAACAATGACTACGTTTTACTACATCTAAAGATGAAGATCCAAATCCAATTTGTGCTTCTTGCGGTTATCTATCGTCCATTCTATTTGAGCCATAGTTGGATCAGGTACATGAACATATGCTTGTAAAGCATCAATCAACTCCTCAGCATTTGAAGCTGAGATGAGAATTCGTCGTGCTGAGTGTGAGATGAACCTTTGTTCCACAGCATGATCAATAAAAGACAATAGACCATCAAAGAAATGATTAACATTTAACAAACCTATCGGTTTGTGATGCATATTCAGTTGTGCCCAAGAAATTATTTGGAAAATCTCTTCTAAAGTACCAAAACCACCAGGTAAGGCAATGAAGGCATCAGCATTGCTCATTATTCTAGCCATGCATTCATGCATGGAAGCTACCCTAAACTCTTCCCCAATTGTCTTTCCTATGATGTTAGATGCAGTTAGAGCTGTAGGAATAATACCTAGAACTTGGCATCCTTCAACATGGGCAGCTGTAGACACACACCCCATTAACCCACGGTTACCTCCACCATAGACTAAATGAATTTTTCTTTTGGCTAGTACCATACCCAGGTTTTGTACAGTTTTCACATACACTCCATCCTTTCCAGGACTAGAACCACAAAAGACACAAATATTTCAAAATTGATGAAATGCGATTCCCTCCATAGCTACACACACCTTAACTTAGAGTATGTAAGTAAAGATATTAACGTGTGCATTTATAGAACTCAAAGAATAGCATATTTATGATAGCTATGCGAATAGGCTGCGAATAATTAAAATAGTTATGTGAGTGATTGGTGGATATCAGCTAAATTGAAGGTGAAATTTTCTAAAATGACGGCAAGCATGTATATGTATAGTAGTTGTGATAGTCGCTCATATTAGGCATATAAAGAGAATAAGGTTAAGATATCATCATAAATTTGTCTTTGTTGTCTTTGATGAAACCTTGATATCTTGATTCTTGTAGAGAAGTTGAAGGTGATAGGCGTAATTGAAAAACAAAAGAAAGTGAAAATGTAAACAAGTTAGTTGTTGAAGAAGAACAATCAAATGATTTATTTTGTTTTTCCAATATTTTTGCTAGTTGACTATTGTTATTATTAAGTCGACTAACTATTTTGAGAAATTTTAATTTGGACAATAATAATAAAAAAGTTGTTACATTTGTGGTTGTGCTATGTAGGGATCAGTGAATTCTTAGAGGTAAGAAATTACTAGTGTTTCCTACTTACATGCCGAGGTTGTGTTATTACTACTGTTAAATATTTTTGAACTAACTATTGGGCTTGATCACCTCAATAGCAGCATAACTTTGTTTTTACCACAGTAGAAAATGACACCACCAAGGAGGAATCCAGCAAATAATGCGGAGAAAACCCTGCACAACCTGGCCACGGCAATTCGAGACCAAGTCATGACCACTAATCAAATTCTAGAATACCTCCAGAATGCTAATAACTCGAATGGTGTGAATGGTGTTAACAACCGGATGGCTGAAAATGATAACGGCATATCCGAGTTCCTGAGGACTAGGCCACCTTGTTTTCAAGGTGGCTTTGACCCAATTGTAGCTAAAAGATGGATAAGGGAGTTAGAGAAAATCTTTGAAGTGATGGGCTATATTGAGGAGCAGCAAGTAATCTTTGCTGCATATATGCTAAAAGATGAAGCAGAATACTGGTGGCGTGGAGCTAGAGAACTTTTAGCTCACTAGCGAAGACACCTTTTTGGAAAAGTACTTTCCAAGTACTGTAAGCAAAACCCACCCTTACAACATTAGAATTTTCATCCAAGTGAGGGAGGGGAAAAATAGAAGCAAGGTAGAGTGAGGAAAGGAGAGGAAGAAAGGAAGAAAGAGGAAGGATAAGTTTAGAGGACTAAGTGCTCAAGGTAAGTTTAACAATATTTCTTTTTAAAGAAACCTTTTGAAACTTATAATATTTATATGAGATTTTGATGTTAGAACTTTGATGATTGGTCTTGGATGTTGCTATATCATGTTACATATTATGTATATTTGAATACTTAGTTGGTATAGATAGTTCTGCATAGGTATGACTATTGATGGCAAACTTTTAAGCTTCTATTTTAAAAATTCTGGGAAGAATCGGTTAGAAATTAAAATAAATGGTTCGCATAAGAATTATAGATATATGTGTCACAAATTTTTAACCACTGAAATCACTCAATTTAGAGTCTGTATGAGGTAGATATGGTCCGATTAGTAAGCTGTGGTCAGAAATTGGTTAATCAGGAAAGAATATTTTTGGATAGCTTATGTGTTTTAATTTCTGGGATCATTCTGTAGGGAATTAAAATAAATTATTAACATACAAGTTATTGCTACATGTGTCACGGATTTTTAGCCACTGGAATAACTTAATTTGGAATTCTTATGAGGGAGATATAGACATATTAGTAGGTAGAGATCAGAACCTATCCGAGAAGAAATATCTTGAACTTTGAGGGAGTAATATCACCTTGATTTCTTAATATTTCACTAAACTATTCAACATAATAGTTTTAGATAATTGTCTAATTTTGAAATTTACACCAAGATCACCTATATCGGAGTTAAATTGAGAGAGTTATGCTCTGATTAGTAAGAGAAGGTTAGATAGGATGAAAACCTACATCAAGAAAATAAAGAAATAAAATTAATATTTAAAAAAGAAGAAGAATCTTATAAATGAAAATAATAAATAACTAGTATATGCCATAGCCATTGCCATTGTATGAACTTCTTACCATCTTAAGTGTAAAATTCTGACATGAAAATATTTTATAAAGTGATATTTGAAATGGTTATGTTCACGGCATGATTACCAATGATTTTTTATAATAGTTATATTTTGATGAACATACTTGTTATTGAAAGCATATTTTTGGCTATCATTGTGGAAAGAAAAGAAATGAGCACGGTCACATGGCAATCCGTGTGGTGCACCAGTAGGGGATGCCCTACCAACGGTTATGATCACGTTCATGAGAAAAGAAAGAGAAAGTGGGTCATGTCGGACGGAGCGAGAAAAACCCATACCGGAGAGTAGAAAATACTCACCCTGCCCGGGGTAGCTTAATATGAGAATAAATTAATAGTCATCATATGATATTCTAAAAATAGTTAATCCTGTCATACATGTTATTATTGTACGATTCTCATGTGCATAGATATAGTGCATTCATGTGACCAAAGATATTTGCTGTAGTTTATACAGCTAAACATGACGTGATGAGCTATATTGATGATGATTTATTGCATTCATGTGACCAAAGATATTTTCTGTAGTTTATACAGCTGAACATGACGTGATGAGCTATATTGATGATGATTTATTGTTAAACTTACTGGGATTTAATTCTTTCTATATTTCCATATCATGTTCAGAAAATTAGTTATGCATATTTTTTCTATGGTTTGGGATTTTAGTGCACGTTGGATTGAGTACTTTCTGTTGGGCAGATCCCAGAAGCAAATAAAATGTTTATGGTCGAGTTGGCTTAGATCCCGGTGAAGGTGCAACCACCCGCACCTGTATCTCCAGAATTGGTCAACGAGAATAAATAAGATGTAAATTTTTATGTGTTTGATATGTTGTACGTATGTTTTGATTAATGACATGTATGTAAACTCTGTATTGTATAAATTAAATAAATGTTATTTTGAGTTAAGTTGTAACGAGGTAATAACTTCATGGTATTTTAAAAAAAATTGATACTTAAATGGAGTTGTTACACAATTGACTTTGAGTATATGCTTGATTTAGAGCTTTTTGTTACAAGGATAGCTCTTAGTGTGCAAATCAAGTAAGACGAAGAGATACAACTTGAAAATATCTTTCATACTAGATGCCATATTAATAATAAAGTATTTAGCGTGATTATTGATGCGAGAAGTTGCACTAATGTGGCTAGCACTAGTTTAGTTGAAAATTTGAATCTGGCTACTTTAAATCATCCAAAGCCGTTTGAGTTATAATAGTTGAATGATTGTGGGGGAAATTTAGGTGACTAGACAAGTGTTGGTGTCAATTTCCATAGGGAAGTACAAAGTTGGAATTTTGTGTTATGTGGTACTAATGCAAGTGGGGCATATTCTTTTAGGAAAACCATGGCAGTTTGATAGACATGTAGTTCATAATGGTTATACTAATAGATACTTTTTTATACTTAATAAAGGAAAAACCACTCTTATACCCTTTACACCAAAACATGTGTTTGAAGATCAAGTCAAGTTCAAAAAGAAAGGGATATAAAAAAAAGTAATTGATGTTTCAAAAGAAGAAGATGTTAAATCAAGAGGGATAGAAATAAAAAGTGAAAAAGGAAAAATAAATTTCGGCTAATAAGGAAACAAAAGAGAGAAAATAAGTGAAATTTTATATAAGAGAGAGAGAGATAAAAAAAATCTTTGATTTCAACTCTTCCTATTATTGTACTAGTGAATTTAATTCTTCTTTGCTTGATGCTATAGCTTTTCTTTTGTAAGACTTTAATGATGTCTTGTTTGAAGAGATACTAACCATTTGAAGGGTCAACATAAGCTAAAAGAGCGACATGCTAAGAGGGTGGCATTTATTGAAATGTTTTCTTATGTGATTAAGTACAAGCATGGTAGGAAAATATTGTCTCTGATGTATTGTCTCGAAGGTACATTTTACATTATACCTTAAATGCAAAATTACTTTGTTTTGAGTACATTAAAGACTTGTAAGCTAATGATTCAGATTTTGATCATGTATTCAATGTATATGAAAAAGTGGCGTTTGGCATGTTCTTTAGACATAATGGATTTGTGTTTAGAGAAAATAAATTGTATATGCTTAAATGTTTATTGCGAGGCTTTCTTGTTTGAAATGTTCATAGGGATAGTTTGATGAGGTATTTTTCCATATCTAAGACTTTAAGTGTTTTACATAAACATTTCTTTTGGCCTCATATGAAACATGATGTAGAATAGATATGTAAGAAGTGTATTGCTTGTAGAGAAGCTAATTTTACAAGTAAGCCTTATAGGTTATATACTCCTTTTCCTGGACCTAATGAACCTTGGATTGACATATTTATAAATTTTGTGTTAAGTTTACCTAGGTCAAAAAGGGATAAGGATTCATATATGCAGTTGTTGATAGGTTTTCTAAAATGGCATATTTCAAACCATGTCATAAAATTGACGATGCATTATATATTGCTGATTTGTTTTTAAAGAAAATTGTTAGATTGCATGAAATTCCTAGGAGTATTATGTCTAATAGAGATGCAAAATTTGAAAGCTATTTTTGGAAGACTTTGTAGGGAAAGTTAGGGAGTAAATTTTTATTTTCTACTACTTGTCACACATAAATTGATGGTTAAAATGAAATAAGTAATAGGACTTTATTTACCTTTTTGCATGCTATAATATAAAAGAGTCTGAAAACTTGGGAAGAATGTTTTCCGCACGTTGAGCTTTCATGTAATAGGAGAGTACATTCTGCAACTAAGTTTTCACCTTTTGAAATTATGTATGGGTTTAATCTATTAACTCCTTTAGATTTAACTCTTTGACTTATGGCAGAGCGTGTTAACTTAGATAGAAATAAGAAAATAAATTTTGTTTAGTAGATCCATGAGAAAACTCAATGAAACATGAAAGAAAAACTAAACAATGCTAATCAAGCTAATAAATGGCGCAAGAAAGTTGTATTTGAGCTATGTGATTGGGTTAATTTACATATGAGAAAGTAAATATTTCTAACTCAAAGGCATTCTAAACTACTTTCAAGAAGGGATGGTTTGTTTCAAATGATTAAAAGAATCAATGACAATGCCTATAAGCTAGATCTTTTAGGTAAGTATAATGTTAGTGCAAGTTTTAATGTTTCTTATTTGTCTTTTTTTTTATTTAGATGATGATTTGAGGGCAAATCATTTTCAAGAGGATGGGAATGATGAGGTCACAACTAAAGCTAACCAATGGAAATAGAATACAGACCCGCTTTAAGTTCTAGTCGAACTTATTACAAGAGTTCAAACGAAAAGATTTAAAGAAGCACTTAATGGCTTAATTTTAAAGGCATTACAATTAGAAAAGTACAACACTGCTAAAGGTGAGCCAAGATTGGTCCATAACATTAAAGTCAATATAAATATGGGTCAAAACCAATCAATCTAAATATAGGCTTAAAGACAAGAGTTTGAATATAGGCCATATTTTTTCTTATTTATTTATTTATTTATATTGCAGTTAGTTTGACTAAGATAGTTTCCTTATCTAACTAGAAGAGTTTAATATTTATTTTTTCTTATTTGTTTAGAAAGTTGTCCTTTAAATAGACATGTATACTATTGAACAAATAAGATTTTGGTGAATGAATCATATTTTCAATAGAGTGTTTTCTTTTTTGTTCTTCAAAAAACTATTATGAACTTATCAATATTTTTGTGTGGCACTCAAGGGTAATATCCAACTCATGAAAGGTAGTATTTAAAACCCAGTAGCAGTTAATCATAAGGATACAGAGAAGCAGGTAATTCTAAAAGCATTGTTCCTTATTATGTTCCAGAAGAAAATGTTATTTTATTAATATTTTTAAGATAAATATCATAGGAGGACGTCCAACCAAGGGAGACTCCAGAAAAACTTCCAGGAAAACTGAGAGAGAGAGAGAGAGAGAGAGAAAAGAGAAAAGAGAAGGAAGAAGAAGGGAAAACCTAAGGTAATTTTGTGAGCTAATATTGTTTAAAGCTTTCTCCTTCTAGTTTATGATTCCTTGAAGTTTATTCAAGGGTTTGGATGCAAGAAAAAATAGGAAAGAACTAGAGAAAAAGTGGGAGAAATCAGGGAGCTCTCAAGAAATCCTACTACAACAACTAGAGAAGTGATATCATATGTAGGTTTAAGATTATTCATATTTCCATGGAATCTAATGTATCTTGAATGATTTATAAGTATTTAATATATCCTCTTTTGATGATTCATGATGTATATTTATGGTTGGCCATGAAAGGTGAAAGTTGGATGCATAGATTATACATGTGTCAAAAGGGGAATGGGGTAAACAAGACTAATACTAATGGAGTCAGATGCAATTTCCAAATTCATGAAGAGAAGCAATTTATGGAACACGTAGAATAATCAGCAAATGCTAGGCTAATGCAAAAGTTCAGTGTGTAGAATATAAGAAAATCATGCACTCAAATTCTACAATAGTTTCCCAGGAAAACAAGTGTTAAGATAGTCAATGTGTATAGTGACATGCTATAAATTAAGCATGTCTTTAGCATGTTTTAATTTTCTTTTTATTTAATTTGAGTTGGAAATAAATGATTTAATTGAGCTTTGTGTTTTATGTTTTAGGAATAATAAAGAAATAGAAAAATGCTGATTTTTGACCTTCAGTCACTAATTGAGACATATGTCTCTCATTTGAACTCTGATTGAGATGATTCTAGTGGTTATGGAAAGAAGAGACATAAAGTTACAACTTTTATGTTCAACAGTTTAGTAAAATTTAGAAGTTTTTTGCCGTTGAAGAGCTCACAAAGAACTTCTTTGGTGCTGCATTAGGACGGATCCGGAGCGCCACGGCTCTCCCTAACGCACCGTAGCACCGGAACCAACCGCCGTGGTGCCCAAGCCCGAGAATTACCAAGTGCCACAACACCAAGCTAGCGCACTGCAGCGCCTTACTGTCAGAATTTTGAAGCGTTGCAGCACCCTGGCTTGAAAATGGTAAACCCTTCCCTACTAGTGTCATGTAGGGTCTACTGTCAGCATGTAGCTACCGAACCCAGACCCTTCCCACAAAGACCAGTAGTGAGCACATGTGGAAGATGTGGACGAGTTCACGGGGATAGACCATGTTACTCTACTCAAGCCACTTGTTTCCATTGTGGCCAGAAGGAGCATTTACAGAGACGTTGCCCAATGAATATTGGAAAAGGGCCTGAACGAACTCCACAGGCAGCAGGGAGAGTCTTTACCTTGAGTGGAGCTGAGGCAAAACAAAACCCCAACTTGATTCAAGGTATGTGTTATGTCAATAAATTTCCTTTGACTGCACTTTTTGATTCGGGCCCTAGTCATTCTTTTATAGCATGGGATAGTGTTGAGAAGTTGCAACATCCCATTTCTAATGTGCCTTATGAGTTAACGGTGATGACTCCTATGGGGGAGAAGGTGATTACTTCCTTGATGTGTTCGAATTGTTCCATGGTGGTGCGTGATAGGTCGTTTATAGTGGATCTTATTTGCTTACCTTTAGATAGTATAGATGTTATTTTAGGGATGGATTGGTTGAGTCAGAATCGAGTGCTTCTCAATTGTTGTGATAAGACTCTAGAATTCCTTCCTGTTGTTTCTGGGAAAAAATAATGCAATATTATCAGTACACAAAAAGCTATTAAGGCACTAAAGAGTACTGATTTAAGTTGCATTTTCTTGTATTCTGTCAATCCGGATATGAGCCAAGAGCTACATAGGATTCCTATAATATGTGAATTTCCAGAGGTCTTTCCCTCAGAAATTTCAGAATTGCCACCAAGGAGAGAGATAGCATTTTCCATTGACCTGGCACCAGAAGCAAAACCTATTTCCATTACTCCATATAGAATGTCTCCAGTAGAATTAAAAGAGCTTAAAAAGCAGATTGAAAAACTACTAGAGAAAAATTTCATCTGGCCTAGTGTGTCACCCTGGGGAGCGCCTGTACTATTCGTGAGGAAGAAAGATGGTAGTATGAGATTGTGTATTGACTATAGACAACTCAATAAGGCAACTGTTAAGAATAAATATCCGCTACTCCGAATAGATGATTTGCTAGACTAGTTGAAAGGGGCCACGATTTTCTCGAAGATAGACTTGAGATCAGGATACCACCAGATCAGGGTTAAAGAAGATGATATCCTAAAGACAGCCTTCAGAACGAGATATGGGCATTACGAGTTTCTGGTAATGCCATTCGGATTCACAAATGCACCTGCAATTTTCATAGATTATGTAACATCATTTTTTTTTATTATACAATATTGAGTTCACATACACGTCATTAATCAAAACGTACATGCAACATATCAAAGACATAGATATTTATATCTTGTTTATTTTGGTTGACCAATTCTGGAGATACAGGTGCGGGTGGTTGCACCTTCACCGGGATCTGTGCCAACTCGCTCACAAACATTTTATTTAGGATCTGCCCATCATAGAATAACTCGATCCAACGTACACTAAAAGCTAGAGCTATAGAAAATCTGCATAACTAATTTTCTGAACATGATATGAAAATATAGTGAGAATTAAATCCCAGTAAGTTCAACAATAAATCATCATCAATAAAGCTCATCATGTCATGTTCAGCTGTATAAACTACAGAAAATATCTTTGGTCACATGAATGCATTATATCTATGCACATAAGAATCATATTGTAATGATATGTATGACTGGATTAACTATTTTCAAAATATCATATGATGGCCATCAACTTATTCTTATTTCAAGCTACCCCGGTAAGGGTGAGTATCCTCTACTCTCTATTACGGGCTTTTCTCGCTCCGTCCGACATGGCCCACTTTCTCTTTCTTTTCTCATTATCATGATCATAACCGTTGGTAGGGCGTCCCCTACTGGTGCACCACACAGATTGCCATGTGACCGTGCTCATTTCTTTTCTTTTCATAATGATAGCCAAAAATATGCTTTCAATAACAAGTATGTTCATCAAAATGTAACCATTACCATAAATCATTAGTAATCATGCCATGAACATAACCATTTCAAATATCACATTATAAAATATTTCCACGTCAGAATTTCACACTTAAGATGGTAAGAAGTTTATACAATGGCAATGGCTATGGCTATACTAGTCATTTATTAAGATTCATCTTCTTTTTTAAATACTAATTTTATTTCTTTATTTTCTTGATGCAGGTTTTCATCCTATCTAACCTTCTCTTACTAATCAGAGCATAACGGCCTCAATTTAACTCTGATGTAAGTGCTCTTGGTGTCAATTTCAAGATAAAACAATTATCTAAAACTATTATGCTGAACATTGTAGCGAAATATTAAGAAATCAAGGTGATATTACTCCCTAAATGTATAGGTTATTTCTTCTCGGATAGGTTCTGACCTCTACCTACTAATCGGACCATAT
Organism: Gleditsia sinensis; assembly: GCA_037074535.1. Classification (NCBI taxonomy): domain Eukaryota; kingdom Viridiplantae; phylum Streptophyta; class Magnoliopsida; order Fabales; family Fabaceae; genus Gleditsia; species Gleditsia sinensis. Next base: position 48,198,921 of record CM073466.1, on the reverse strand, counting down.
CTACCTCATATGGACACCAAATTGAGTGATTCCAGTGGCTAAAAATCGGTGACACACATATCCATAATTGTTATGTAAACCATTTATTTTAATACCATACAGATAATTCCCAAAAATTAAAATACAGAAGCTGTCCTAACATATTCTTCCCTGATGAACCATTTTCTAACCTTTGACTACTAATAGGCGCATATCTTCGTCATATGGACTCCAAATGGAATGATACCAGTGGATAAAAATCCATGACACACATAGCTATATTTATTATGTTAATCATTTACTTTAATTCCATACAGATAATTCCCAAAAATTAAAATACAGAAGCTGTCCGAACATAATCTTCCCTGATGAACCATTTTCTGACCTTTGACTACTAATCAGATCATATCTTCCTCATATGGACTCAAAATTGAATGATTCCAGTGGCTTAAAATCCATGACACACATAGCTATAATTCTTATGTTAACCATTTATTTTAATGCCATACATATAATTTCCAAAAATTAAAATACAGAAGCTGTCCTAACATATTCTTCCCTGAAGAACCATTTTCTGACCTTTGACTACTAATCAGCTCATATATTCCTCATATGGACTCCAAATTGAATGCTTCCAGTGGCTAAAATCCATGACACACATAGCTATAATTCTTATGTTAACCATTTATTTTAATTCCATACAGATAATTCCCAAAAATTAAAATACCGAAGCTGTCCTAACATATTCTTCCCTGAAGAACCATTTTCTGACCTTTGACTACTAATCAGCTCATATATTCCTCATATGGACTCCAAATGGAATTATTCCAGTGGTTACAAATCCATGACACACATAGCTATAATTCGTATGTTAACCATTTATTTTAATTCCATACAGATAATTCCCAAAAATTAAAATACCGAAGCTGTCCTAACATATTCTTCCCTGATGAACCATTTTCTGACCGTTGACTACTAATCGGACCATATCTACCTCATATGGACTCCAAATGGAATGATTCCAGTGGCTAAATATCCATGACACACATAGCTATAATTCTTATGTTAACCATTTATTTTAATTCCTTATAGAATGTTCCCAGAAAGTAAAACTCCAAAGCTTAAAATTCTGCCACCCATAGCCATACCCATGCAGAACTATCTACACCAACCTAAGTATTCAAACATACATCACATGCAAGATCAATATGTAACATGATATACCAACATCATGACCAATCATAAAAGTTCTTAGATCAAAATCTCATATAAATATTATAAGTTTCAAAAGTTTTCTTCAAAAAGAAATATTGTTAAACTTACCTGGAGCGCTTAGTCTCCTAGACTTCTCCTTCCTCTTTCTTCCTTTGTTCCTCTCCTTTCCTCACTCTACCTTGCTTCTATTTTTTCCTCTCCCTCACTTGGATGAAATTCTAATGTTGTAAGGGTGGGTTTCCTTATATAGATCACCAAATAATTCACCTTTCATGATCATGGGTCTACCTTATCACAATTAGGATACACTTTGTTGAATTTTTGGAAAACAAACAACTTATGTTCTTGTCTTCCTCTTCCTTAGTCAAGATATGCATAGGAAAAGGAGATTTGTATTTTGAAAATTATGATAATATGTTCTTAAGATATGGGACAAGGTCCCTTTGATTGAGGAATTCATTTACTTTTTCTTTTGTCTTAATCAATTATGATAGGTTGCCTTTTTAAGTGGCAAATTTCTAGCCCTTCAATCTCCATTATTTGGTTGAAATTATTTATGTGGGATAGAGATGTTTTGTCCTAATGCTATGTCTTATCATACCACTTGCTAAAATTATGAGTGTAGGATATAGATGTTTTTGTCCTAAAACCTTGTATTATTATGCCACTTGCCAAAATGATGAATGTAGAATCATACCACTTGCTAAATTTTTGTATTAATGCCATGTCACCTAATCTTGATTACACCATTATTTCATCACTTTAATTTTATTTTATTTTTATTTTTCCTCTTGGGTTTGGGCTCATTCTTGCCCATTTTCTTTACTTTGGTTAAAATTCTACCTCTCATAATGGGCTTAGTCACATTTTCATGATTTTTGGGCTACCGGTCCAATTTCTATATCCTAGTCCAAGTCTATGTTTTATTTCTTCCTTGGGCTATCCTATTGGCTTGCTAAAATTTCATGTGAAGTAGAAAAACTCTATATGAAGTGTCCATAGGTTAAAGCCCAATTACGGGTGGAGATACTAAACTTAGTAATTAAGAAAAATTACCCTAATCTGATCTTCTTGAAATTTTAAGACCTTTACTTACTTCACAAAAATTTATCTTTCTTTACCTAAGAATTTCACCTTTCTTTAGCATGTTTATTTCTAATATTTCCTCTTAGGTTTTCTTTCTTTACCTATTCAATTAATATTAGAACATTTCTATGCATATATGTAAGGTGAAGAATTTCTAAGAAAAATATCTAAAAATTACGGGATGTTACAGATTATATGAACCGTATCTTTAGGCCCTACTTGGACTAGTTTGTATTGGTCTTTATAGATGATATTTTGATATACTCGAAGAGTGAAGAGGAGCATAGTCAGCATCTTCAGCTAATACTTCAAATCTTAAAGGAGAAAAAAATCTTTGCGAAGCTAGAAAAGTATGAATTCTGGCTAAAAGAGGTAAAATTTTTGGGTCATGTCATTTCCCAAGATGGTATAGCGGTAGACCCTAGCAAGACTGAAGCAGTATTAAAGTGGGAGAGGCTCAAGACTGTGACAGAGATTAGAAGTTTTTTGGGGTTAGCCGGGTATTACAGAAGATTTATACAGGGATTTTCTCGAATAGCATTGCCTCTGACTCGATTAACCAGGAAGGAAAGTATTTTCAAATGGACTCAAGAGTGTGAGGATAGCTTCCAGGAGCTTAAGAATCGATTAACCACCCCTCCTGTTTTAGTAATTCCTTATTCTTTTAGACATTTTGATGTTTATACGGATGCTTCTAAGAGGGGACTAGGCTGTGTTCTGATGCAAGAAGGTAGAGTGGTTGCTTATGCTTCCCGACAATTACAATCACATGAAGAAAGTTATCCCACACATGACCTAGAACTAGCAGCAATAGTTTTTGCTCTAAAAATCTGAAGGCACTTCTTATATGGAGTCGTGTTTGAAGTTTATAGTGATCATAAGAGTTTAAAATACCTTTTTGATCAGAAGGAATTGAACATGAGGCAGAGGAGGTGGATGAAGTTTATTGATGATTATAAGTTTGAGCCAAAGTACCATCCGGGAAAAGCTAATGTAGTAGCTTATGCATTAAGTCGGAAGTCACTACACGTGAGTCAAATGTTAGTGAAAGAGATGAAGTTATTAGAGGATTTTAGAAATTTGAGCTTATCGGTTACAAGCAATCCTAAAGGCTTAAGACTTAGCGAGCTACGAATCGAATGTGACTTGAAGACGTAAATAAAGGAAGAACAATCGCCGGATGAATTTTTACAGGACCAGAGGGAACAACCAGACTTTGCAATTTCAAGGGATGGGATTCTTGAATACTGAGGGCGAACGTGTGTACCAAAGGAAAGGGCTCTAAGGGATAAGGTTCTAGAAGAAGCTCATCAAAGTAAATACACTATTCACCCAAGATCCACTAAAATGTACCAAGACTTGAAAAAAAGGTACTGGTGGCCAGGGATGAAGAAGGACATTTCAGAATATGTTACTAGATGCCTAATTTGCCAGAAGGTGAAGATAGAACATCAGAAACCCGTGGGACTACTACAACCCTTGGAGATACTAGAGTGGAAGTGAGATAGTATTTCTATGGATTTCATTGTGGGGTTGCCTAAGACTCAAACCAGATTTGATTCAATATGGGTAATAGTGGACAAATTGACAAAGTCTGCTCATTTCTTGCCCATTAGAATCAGTTTTCCATTAGAGAGACTAGCCCACCTATATGTAAGGGAAGTTGTGAGATTGCATGGAATCCCTAACAGTATTATCTCAGATAGAGATCCCAGATTTACTTCTAAATTTTGGAGGGCTTTACAAGAAGCTTTTGGCACCAAACTACATTTTAGTACAGCCTACCACCCCCAGACTGATGGTCAAACTGAGAGGACCATACAGACTCTGGAGGATATGCTCAGAGCATGCACTTTGGAACAAGGAAAAGGATGGAACAAATATTTGCCACTAGCTGAGTTCGCTTATAATAACAGCTACCACTCCAGCATTGGGATGGCACCTTACGAATCCTTGTATGGTCAGAAATGCAGATCCCCTTTGTGTTGGTATGAAGTGGGGGAAAGAAATTTATTGGGCCCAGACTTGATTCGACACACCACTGAACAAATAAAAATAGTCCGAGAAAAGATACGAATAACCCAAAGCCGACAGAAGAGTTATTATGACAAAAGAAGAAAGCTGTTGCAGTTTCAGGAAGGGGATCATGTGTTTTTGAAAATCTCTCCTACCACAGGCATCGGGCGGGCAATGAAGGTCAAAAAGCTAAGTCCACGGTTCTTGGATCCTTATCAAATTCTTAAGAGAGTGGGACTATCTGCTTATCAAATTGCACTTCCTCCACACTTATCGAACCTTCACAATGTGTTCCATGTCTCTCAACTTCGTAAGTACCTTTCAGATCCTATGCACTTAATCCAAGAAGACTCAGTGACTGTAAATGAGAAGTTAACTTATAAAGCTAAACCGGTCTCAGTATTAGATAGAGAGGTAAAGCAATTACGTAACAAGACTATTCCTTTGGTGAAGATAGCTTGGAATGGATTTGATAAAGGGGATGCTACCTGGGAAAGAGAAGATGAAATGAGACAGATGTATCCACAACTGTTTAGAGATAGGTAAAACTCTAAATTTTGAGGACAAAATTCTTTCTTAGGAGGAGAGAAATGTAACATCCCTCAATTAATTCTATGTTATGGCAAGATTTTCTAGGTTCAAAGGATTGGGGAAAAATATTAATTCTCCTTGTAAGAGAAAAACTAGGAAGGATGAAACCCTAATTTTCTAACCTCTTAGAATAGAATTAAGTAGTGAGAGATGGGCTAGAATTATGAATAAAAATGTGTCTCTAAGAGATACTAAGTTTTATTTGGGGAAAAGATTAATGAGTTGTTCTAAAAGTGGAAAAGCCAAACGTGGCCTTAGTTAAGGGAAGTTAGGATATAATGAAAGGGAAATTTGTAAATAAAATTTAGTTTGGGGATATAGTTGGAAGGAGATTAAACCTTCCAAAAGAAAATGTTATTTTATTAATATTTTTAAGATAAACATCATAGGAGGGCGTCCAACCAAGGGAGACTTCAGAAAAAACTCCAGGAAAACTGAGATGGAGAGAGAGAAGAGAAGAGAGAAGGAAAAAGAAGGGAAAACCTAAGGTAATTTTGTGAGCTGATATTGTTTAAAGCTTTCTCCTTCTAGTTTATGATTCCTTGAAGTTTATTCAAGGGTTTGGATGCAGGAAAAAATAGGAAAGAACTAGAGAAAAAGTGGGAGAAATCAGGGAGCTCTCAAGAAATCCTACTACAACAACTAGAGAAGTGATATCAGATGTAGGTTTAAGATTATTCATATTTTCATGGAATCTAATGTATCTTGAATGATTAATAAGTATTTAATATATCCTCTTTTGATGATTCATGATGTATATTTATGGTTTTCCATGAAAGGTGAAAGTTGGATGCATAGATTATACATGTGTTTGTTGATTTTTGTCTTGAAAATGGTAGAAATCGATGCTCTGTTTGGTTGGTTTTGTTGGTTATGATTTGTATCGGATCTAGAAATATGTCTAACATATGAGTTGTAGCCTTGTTTCTTAGCTTTCTAATGCCTTGGTAATCATCTTGATCAGACTTAAAATGAGAGAGATATCCCCATATGAGTGAAGAAAGGTCAGATTTAACGCACAGAATGGTGATGCTGTTTTCGAACACGTTTTTCACCAGTTTATATTTCTAATCTGTTAAAGTAGCAAACCTCAAAGTTGTATATAATTTTATTATCTTTCTAATGACACCGAAATCACCTTAATCAGAGTTAAATTGAGAGTGTTATGGTATTTTTAGTAAAGGAAGGTCTGACTGGACGGAAATCTGGGCTGCAGGGAAAATCCGAAGCACGACCGTGGTTTGTGACACGGCCAGGCCGTGCTTCGGGATGTTTTGTGGTGTTTCAGCATGGTTTGCATAGTTTGAAGGATGACCGTGCTTGGTGACACGGCCAGGCCGTGCTTAAGGCTATTTTTTCTCTGTTTTGTATTTTAAATGCTCTAAATGAACTCCAATGAATGGATGATGTTAAGGAAAACTAAAATACAAATAAATACCTTTTCAATGGTGCATTGTAGTGTGGATTCCATCCTTTTATTATGAGAAATTCATAAGATGCATGATTTAAAAAGTGTATGTTATGCATATGAAGTGAATGCTTACAAGCATAAATGGCATATGTGATGGTGTGATGTGTAAGTGATACACCTATATTTTGAAATGAGATATTGGGATGACCCTTATGGTGGCAAGGTGACCCGGCGACATGCCTTACCTTGTGGCGGTAAGGTGACCTGAGAGGTCGTAATAGCTGTGAGACGGTACCGGATAGGGGACGCCCTATTAGCCTTGAGTGAGCCATGGGTTATGGCCACTCCGACCAAGTGATAGTGACCTATTAACAACCGAGAAATTTTTGGTGTATGCATGGTGTATGCATTTCAATCATTTTATATTATATGCACTGATTATAGCTTTAAATAATGTTTTTTGTAGCCTATACAACTGAACACGTCACTTGTTTTACTTTCATTATAAATTGTTAATGTTAGACCTATTGAGATTTTATTGGACGTGCCCCTCCTAGGCCAGTTCACCGTCTTACAAGATATAATAATAATGAATGTAGTAGAGATCCCGGCATCGACACCACCCCCTCTATCACCACATGCACCCTAGGGGTGTGGTGCTAGGCCAAGGCCTAGTCAGTAGGATGTACATTATGTAATATAACCAGTGTATATTTTTGGAAGAATAATTCTTAGTGTTTCAGTAGTATCTAGTGTTACTCTTGTATAACTCTAATACTGATGTAACCTCTTGTGGAGTGATTATATAAATATGTGGTATTTTATTCTTATGGCTTAGTAAGATTAAGGAAATTCACTTGTAGTATAAACCAAGATAAAACTGAATGCATATATAAAAAAAACCTGGTTCTTACACATATCATTGGCTGTTGGTTGTGCCTAACATCCAAAAACATAAATTGAACACTCACACAATCACTCAACTTGCTAAACACAATAAAAATGCATTAATAGTGAAAATCAGAAAATTGATGCTCATAATAGGGTCACAATGATTCAGACAAATAAACTTCCACCCCCACACTCAAACTTTACATTGTCCTCAATGTAAAATAAAGATAAGAATTAGGGAAAGATATAGAAAAACATATGAGTTAAGTGGACTTCCCTGAATTTGTTTGGGTTAGAATGAACGTGTTGCATTACTGGACCCTTAATTTTCTGCTTTCCACTTTTTTTTATGTTGGGTTGCCTCCCAATAAGCGCTTTTGTTTAATGTCGTTTGTAACATCCCGTAATTTTTAGATATTTTCCTTAGAAATTCTTCACCTTACATATATGCATAGAAATGTTCTAATATTAATGGAATAGGTAAAGAAAGAAAACCAAAGAGGAAATATTAGAAATAAACATGCTAAAGAAAGGTGAAATTCTTAGGTAAAGAAAGATAAATTTTTGTGAAGTAAGTAAAGGTCTTAATATTTCAAGAAGATCGGATTAGGGTAATTTTTCTTAATTTAAGAGCAAAAGTTACTAAGTTTAGTATCTCCACCCATAATTGGCCTTTAACCTATGGACACTTCATATAGAGTTTTTCTACTTCACATGAATTTTTAGCAAGCCAATAGGATAGCCCAAGGAAGAAATAAAACATAGACTTGGACTAGGATATAGAAATTGGACCGGTAGCCCAAAAATCATCAAAATGTGACCAAGCCCATTATGAAAGGTAGAATTTTAACCAAAGTAAGGAAAATGGGCAAGAATGAGCCCAAACCCAAGAGGAAAAATAAAAATAAAAATAAAATTAAAGTGATGAAATATTGGTGTAATCAAGATTAAGTGACATGGCATTAAGACAAAAATTTAGCAAGTGGTGTGATTCTACATTCATCATTTTGGCAAGTGGCATAATAATACAAGGCTTTAGGACAAAAACATCTATATCCTACATTCATAACTTTAGCAAGTGGGTAATAATACATAGCATTATGACAAAACATCATTTTCCTACACAAATAATTTTAGTTAAGTAAGGAAAATTCAAGGGCTAGAAATTTGCCACTTAAAAAGGCAAATCTATCATACTTGATTAAGACAAAAGAAAAAGGAAATGAATCCCTAAATCAAAGGGATCTTGCCCCATATCTTAAGAACATATCATCATAATTTTCAAAATACAAATCTCCTTTTTCTATGCATATCTTGACTAAGGAAGAGGAAGACAAGAACATAAGTTGTTTGTTTTCCAAAAATTCAACAAAGTGTATCCTAATTGTGATAAGGTAGACCCATGATCATGAAAGGGGAATTATTTGGTGGTCTATATAAGAAAACCCAACCTTACAACATTAGAATTTCCTCCAAGTGAGGGAGAGCAAAAATAGAAGCAAGGTAGTGTGAGGAAAGGAGAGGAAGAAAGGAAGAAAGAGGAAGGAGAAGTCTAGGGGTCTAAGTGCTCCAGGTAAGTTTAACAATATTTCTTTTTGAAGAAAACCTTTGAAACTCATAATATTTATATGAGATTTTGATCTTAGAACTTTGATGATTGGTCATGGATGTTGCTATATCATGTTACATATTGATCTTGCATGTGATGTATGTTTGAATACTTAGGTTGGTGTAGATAGTTCTGCATGGGTATGGCTATGGTTGACAGAATTTTAAGCTTCGGTATTTTAATTTCTGGGAACAATCTATAAGGAATTAAATAAATGGTTAACATAAGAATTAAAAATATATGTGTCACGGATTTTCACCCACCGGAATCATTCCATTCTGAGTCCATATGAGGTAGCTATGGTCTGATTAGTAGTCAAAGGTCAGAAAATGAATCATCAGGGAAGAATATGTTAGGATAGCTTCGGTAATTTAATTTCTGGGAATTATTGGTAGGGAATTAAAATAAATGGTTAAGATAAGAATTAAAGATATATGTGTCACGGATTTTCACCCACTGGAATCATTCCATTTTGAGTCCATATGAGGTAGCTATGGTCTGATTAGTAGTCAAAGGTCAGAAAATGAATCATCAGGGAAGAATATGTTAGGATAGCTTCGGTAATTTAATTTCTGGGAATTATTGGTAGGGAATTAAAATAAATGGTTAACATAAGAATTAAAGATATGTGTGTCATGGATTTTTAGCCACTGGAATCATTCAATTTGGAGTCCACATGTGGTAGATATGGTCCGATTAGTAAGCCAAGGTCAGAAAATGGTTCATCAGGGAAGATTATGTTAGGACAGCTTTTGTATTTTAATTTCTGGAAATTATCTGTATGGAATTAAAATAAATGGTTAACATGAACGTTATATATCTATGTCTCATGGAAATATACCCACTGGAATTATGCAATGTGGAGTTCATATGAGGTAGATATGATCCGATTAGTAAGCAGAGGTCAGAAAATGTTTATTCAGGGAAGAGTATGTTATTAATGTTTTAGTTTTTGAATTTCGGGGAATATTCTGTAGAGAATTAAAATAGAGCGCCAACATAACAATTATAGATATATGGCTCATGGATTTTTACCAACTGGAATAACTCAATTTGGAGTTCCAATTTGGGAGATATGGTCTAATTAGTCAGTAAAGGTCAGAACCTATCCGAGAGGAACTATCCTATACTTTGAGGGAGTAATATCACCTTCGTTTCTTAATTGTTCGCTACAATGTTCAACATAATAGTTTTAGATAATTGTTTTATCTTGAAATGGACACCAAGATGACCTACATCAGAGTTAAATTGAGGGAGTTATGCTCTGATTAGTAAGAGAAGGTTAGATAGGATGAAAACCTGCATCAAGAAAATAAAGAAATAAAATTAGTATTTTAAAAAGAAGATGAATCTTAATAAATGACTAGTATAGCCATAGCCATTGCCATTGTATGAACTTCTTACCATCTTAAGTGTGAAATTTTGACATGAAAATATTTTATAAAGTGATATTTGAAATGGTTATGTTCATGGCATGATTACCAATGATTTATGGTAATAGTTATATTTTGATGAACATACTTGTTATTGAAAGCATATTTTTGGCTAACATTGTGAAAAGAAAAGAAATGAGCACGGTCACATGGCAATCCGTGTGGTGCACCAGTAGGGGACGCTCTACCAACGGTTATGATCATGATAATGAGAAAAGAAATAGAAAGTGGGCCATGTCGAACGGAGCGAGAAAAGCTCGTACCGGAGAGTAGAGGATACTCACCCTGACTGGGGTAGCTTGAGATGAGAATAAGTTGATGGCCATCATATGATATTTTGAAAATAGTTAATCATGTCATACATATCATTACAGTATGATTCTTATGTGCATAGATATAATGCATTCATGTGACCAAAGATATTTTCTGTAGTTTATACAGCTGAACATGATGTGATGAGCTTTACTGATGATAATTTATTGTTGAACTTACTGGGATTTAATTATCACTATATTTCCATATCATGTTCAGAAAATTATTTATGCAGCTTTTGTTTCTAAGGCTCTGGCTTTTAGTGCACATTGGATCGAGTTACTTTATGTTGGGCAGATGTCAGAATCAAATAAGATGTTTGTGGTCGAGTTGGCTCAGATCCCGGTGAAGGTGCAACCACCCGCACCTGTATCTCCAGAATTGGTCAACCAAAATAAACAAGATGTAAATATCTATGTGTTTGATATGTTATACGTCTGTTTTGATTAATGACATGTATGTGAACTCAATATTGTATAATAATAAAGGAAAAAAAAAGGTTGTTACATCGTTGGCTTGACTCAAAGCTCCTTATGTCATTCAAGGAGGGTCCTTAATGTCCAATTTGAATTGGCTTGCCTTTGAATATGAAGAATTTTGAGGTTCAGCTACATTATGAAGAGGAAAGTCAGCATTAGTCAAAGGTTTAATTAAATGAGAACTCAACTTACCTGGAAATAGTTGATGTCTTAAGTAGCTTTTGGCATCCAATTTAATTTCATCTTTTTGAGTGTTTACCAAAGCAAGGGGCAGCTTTCCTCTATCTTTGAGTAGGGCATATTTATTTGAGGTTATCACTGGGGGTGGTTCTCCACTGTATATGCCCTTTAAATGGCTAGGGAGGCTCTTTAAGCTTAGGTCAGAATACTGCAAAATAGAAGGTATAGGAATCTTATTAGAAATTGATAATAACATAGAAAGATCCTTACCTGTTTGCTGCACTTCTGGTGCTTCCTCTCCTGCTGTAATATTCTCTTCGAATTTGGCATTCAGGGTAGATTCCATAGTCTCTTTATTAATAGGCTTACTATTGTCAGCTTTTAAGTCATTTTTTTATTAAGTGCATAATTTTCCTCTTTTTGCACTAATGATGCTGAAGCTAGACTTTCAACTTCTGAATTTTGAGCCTCTAATCGATTGACTGTTGTTGCAAGTTGCCCAATTTGATTTGTTAAGCTTTGAATGCTGGCCCTTACCTCTTGTTGAAATTGATGAGTATTACGTTCAATAGATTTAATAATTTCTTCTAAAGAACTACTTACCTGAAAATCCTGATATGCAGACTGTTTAGGATAATAAGCCTGTTGGGTATGCTGAAAATTTACAAAATTTTGTTCTGCAGGACTATTTTGTGCATTCCTATACCTGAAGTTGAGATGATCCTTCCATCCAAGATTGTATATGTTTGAATAGGAATCATATCTCACTTGTTGTGGTTCAAGGAAACCATTAACCATATTTACCTGCTCAAATGACTCGTCATAGAAAGTTAGGTACCCGATAGACGGATGCTCCATGATTGAATGGTTTCCGTAGAAATTTTCTCTTTGCATATTTTCTACACGTTGACGAACAAGAGAGGTTAAATTTGCAAGTTGTTGTTCAAGGGAAGAACTACATACCTCACCAGCATGTCGTAATGGAGAGCTTAGCCTAGTGCCAAATTGTTGAAAATTGGCTGCCATATTCAAATTTATGAACAAAAAGAAAAAAATAAAATAAAATAAAATCACAAAAGGTAAATAGATACAGTCCCCGGCAACAGCGCCAAAATTTGGTGCGTACTATCGTAAGTACACCCAAATTGATACCCTACCTCAAAACTAACCTGTAGTAGTGGGAGTAAGGGTCAATCCCACAGAGACTGGTATTACCTTATGTGATTGAAAAAGGGTGGAATTGATAATTTTAAATAAAATCAAGTAGACAATAATGAAAGTAATTAAGAGAAAGTAATTAATGATAAAGACGTTGGTTTCGGTTGATATCCACCGTCAAGGGATTACATTGATCATTGACAACATAATCAATCTGTAATTGAATATCTATCATTGGGGTTCTAACCCTGTTTCTCCTTAAGTCTAGTAAATTAATGACAATCGCACTAATGAAACCCTAATTAACAAGCAATCCTTTAGCACATCGGTAAAACATAACTTGTTAACCGCATGAAGAATTAGAGAAACTGACAGAGCTAAACAAATATAAACACATCAGCTATATCTAATTTAGTTAATCATTCATCATAGGTTCAAAGATTTATAATCCAAAATCCTCAAACCTGTTTGCCTCATGAATCGCAGAATTGAAGACTTTGTTCAAAACACAATTCAGCAGTAGATTAAGACAGACAAGATACTAGTAGGCCTCCTAGCAATCATATGAATAATCATTAAGAAGAAGAACAGATGAATAATCAATACTCAATTCAAATTGAAACAATAAAATCAAATCCAAATCTCACAATGTACGAAAATCCCTTGAGGTTTCAATCTACCTCAACCAACTAAAAAGAACTCGCCACGCAGGGCCAGAAGAAAATCTAAAGAAGAATTGAAGAACTTGGATGAAGGATTGAATCAATTATCTGCTTGCTTTCCTCCCTTTTTATAGATTAACTCCTCCTAATCGAAGTAGGATTGTATCTAGGTCAAATCCCAGCCCATTGGGCTTCAATTGGAGTTAAAAAACCTTAAAAATCGCGATTTTAATGACCTGTACGGCGGCGACGATAGTAACTCAAAATGGTTCTAAAAGGTCTGGAATCGCTGCAATGTAGCATTTTTTCATGAATTTCTTATCTTTTTCTTCTCTTTTCTTCTTCCTTTGTTCCTACAACAAAAAACAAAAAACTAATTTAATTCATAATTATATTTTACTTAAATCAAACAAAAAGTAAGTTTAAAGGTATTAATATCATGCTTAATTAAGATCACATCATGCTCATATGCCATAATTAACATCAAAGCATAATCATGATAAAAAATCATTGGAAAAATGCAATCATGCCATGAACATAATGATTTTCAAATATCATTTTAAAATATTTCTATGTCAAAATTACACACTTATTTTCATTTCTAAGATTCTTCTTTAATTTGGTTTCTATTATTATCTTATAGTTAATAAGGTTCATTTAGGGTAGAAAAATGTTGAAAATAAGATTTACCATCTCCCAACACGGCCTAAACGTATCCTATAACACGGCTTGGCCATTTCCTGTAAAATAGCCATGCTTTAGGCTTTGAAATACCCTTTCTAGCACCGGACACAGCTTGGCCGTGCCTTGGAACACGGCCATTCTCTATGTTGTGTTATTCTCTGATGCAAGTTTTCATCCTCCCTAACATTCTCTCACTAATCAGAGTATAACTCCCTCATTTTAACTCTAATTTAGGTGATCTTGGTATCAATTTAACGATGAAACAATTCTCTACAACTATTATGTTGAACATTTTAGCTAAATCTTAAGAAATCTTGGTGATATTACTCCCTCAATTTAAACATTATTTCTTCTCGGGTAGGTTCTAACCTATACTCCCTAATCGAACCATATCTCCTTCATATGAACCTCAAATTGAGTTATTCTAGTGGCTAAAATTCTGTGAGATATATATCTATATTTTTTTGTTAACTAGTTATTTTAATTCCCTACATAATTTTCTAAGAAATTCAAACATAGAAGCTTTCCTATCTGATTCTTCCTTGGTTAACCATTTTTTGACCACTACTTACTAATCTGACCATATCTACCTCATATGGACTCCAAATTGAGTGATTCTAGTGGCTAAAAATTCATAAGACATATTTTTTTTTATATTAACCATTTCTTTTAATTTTATTTGGATTTTTTCCTGAAATTCAAATACAGAATCTTCCCTGGTTACTCCGAAATCTAGTTTCCTAACCAAACCTTTCCTAAGGTTTTGGTTCATCATTATATTACATCCTCTTCCATTTTCTTCCTAATTTACATATAATCATATTCCATCAATTTTTAACCACATTCATATATACAAAATAGCAGTATAAAAATCCTAAAATTTTGCCACCCATAGCCATATCTATGCAGAACTTTCCACACTAACCTAAGTATTCAAACATACATCACATGCAAGATCAACATGTAACATGATATAGCAACATCCATGGCCAATCATCAAAGTAACAAATATTGAAAATTTCATCAAAGTTCTAGGATCAAAATTCTATATAAATGTTTCTAATTTCAAAGCTTTACTTTTTAAAAAATAGTGTTAAACCTACCTAATGATCTCCTTAGCTCACTTAGTGAATTCTTTTTCTTGTTTCCTCTTGAAGGAAGTGGCAAGATTCCTCCCTTCCCTTAGCTTTTCCAACAGCTTGAATAAGAGAAGGAGGATGAGTTTTGAACTCCAAGGATGAAGAGAAAAGATGGATTCAAGTGGATACTATGCTAACTTACTTTGAGTACTTAGTCCTCTAGGCTTCTCCTTCTTCTTCCTTCCTCTCTTCTCCTCTCTTTCTCTCTTTTCTTCACTCTACCTTGCTTCTATTTTTCCTCTCCCTCACTTAGACGAAATTCTAAAGTTATAAGGGTTGTTCTTGCTTAAATAAACTATCAAGTGGTTCTCCTTTCATAATCATGGGTCTACCTTATCATAATTAGGACGCACTTGGTTTCTTTTTAAGGAAAGACAACTCATGTTCTCGTCTTCCTGTCCCTTAGTCAAGATATGTATAGCAAAAGAAGATTTGTATTTTGAAAATCATGATAAAATGTTCTTAAGACAAGGGACAAGGTCCCTTTGATTTAGGGATTCATTTCCTTTTTCTTTTGTCTCACACAAATATGATAGGTTTTCCTTTCTAAGTGACAAGTTTCTAGCCCTTGAATCTCCCTTGCTTGGCTAAAATTATTTGTGTAGGATAGGAATATTTTGTCGTAATGCCATGTATTATTATATCACTTGCTAAAATTATGAGTGTAGGATATAGATGTTTTGTCCTAATGCCATGTATTATTGTACCACTTGCTAAAATTATGAATATATGATATAAATATTATCACACCACTTGTTGAATTTTTGTCTTAATGCCATGTGACCTAATCTTTATTATTATTACACTATTATTTCATCACATGATTTTTATTTTTTTCTTCTTGGATTTGGGCTTATTCTTGCCCATTTCTTTTGCTTTGGCTGAAATTCTACATCTCATGGAAGGCTTAGTCACATTTTAATGATTTTTGGGCTATCGGTCCAACTTCTATATCTTAGTCCAAATCTATGTTATATCTCTTACTTAGGCTATCCAATTGGCTTGCTAGAAACTCATGTGAAGTGGAAGAACAAACTCTATGGAGTGTCTATAGGTGAAGGCCCAATGTATGGGTGGAGATGTTAAACTTAGTAACTCTATTTCTTGAATTAGGAAAAATTACCCTAATTTAATCTTCTTGAACTTTTAAGATCTTTAATTACTTTCAAAAAAAAATTATCTTCCTTACCCAAGAATTTCACCTCTCTTTAGAATGTTATTTCTAATTCTTTCTATTAGGTTTTCTCTTTTTACCTATTCCGTTAATATTAAAAACATTTTATATGCATACACATAAGGTGAAGAATTTCTAAGTCTTATATTTTCTTAGATATCAAAAAGAATTGTTTAATGCATTTTATTTTCTTAAATATTTATGTACATCTATTAATAAAAGAAATGAAATTAAAGATGTTACACCTTACCTCTCAACTAACATGTAGTCGTAGGAGTAAGAGTCAATCCCACAGAGATTGAAATTACCTTTTGTGAAATCAAATAAGGGGGTTTGATAATTGCAAGTAAAATAAAGTAAAAAAGAATGAAAGTAATTAAAAAGATAGTATTTAATAATAAAGGCGTCGATTTCAGTTGATATCCAATGTCAAGGGATCGCATTGATCATTGATAACATAATCAATCTTAATTCGAATATCTATCTTTGGGATTCTAATCATGTTCCTCCTTAAGTCTTGTAATTTATGACAATCACCCCAATTAACCATAATTAATAATAAATCCTTTAGCACATCGGTAAAGTCTAACCTATTAATCGCTTGAAGAATTAGAGAAACTGATAGAGCTAAACAAATATAGACACATCAGATATATCTAATTTAGTCAATTATTCATCATAGGTTTAAAGATTTATAATCCAAAATCCTTAAGCCTATTTACCTTATGAATCACAATAATGAAAAATTTGTTCAAAACATAATTTAGCAATAGATTAAGACAAATAATGTACTAATAAGACTTCCTAGCAATATATGAATAATAATTGAAAAGAAAAGATTATATGAATAATCAATACTCAATTAAGATTGACCTAATAAAATCAAATCTAAATCTCACAATGGATGAAGATCCCTTGAGGTTTCAATCTTCCTCTACCAACCAAAACTAAATCAACCTCGCAAGGCCATAAAAAAATCTATAGAAAAATTGAAGAAGGTAATTAAGAGCTTGATTGATGATCTTTATGCTTGTTTTCTCCCCCTTTTTATAGATTGGCTCATTCTCATTGAAGTAGAATTATTTTTAGGTCAAATCACAGCTAATCGGGCTTCAATTAGAGCTAAAAATACCTAAAAATTGCGATTTCAGCATTCGAACGCAACAGCGGGTGTCACGGTGCTTTAAAATTCTACTGACCGGGTGCCACGGTGCCTAAGCTAGCACTACAAAACTTCAAAAATACTAGCATGGGGCACCACGATTTTCGGTCTTTCAGGTGCTCTTGCACTGTGGCACTGGCCCTAGCATCGCAGCACTCTAGATCCTTGTTGATGCGGGGTCGCGGTGTGTAGAAACTTCCAAACTTTGCCAAAGTGATGAACATGAAAGTTGTATCTCTATGTCTTTTCTTTCCATAGCCACTGGAATCACCTCAATCAGAATTCAAGTGAGAGAGATATACTTCAATTAGTGACAAAGGATCGAAAATCATCATTTTTCCTTATTTTCTCTCTTTTTTCCTCTTTATTCTTCCTAAAACATAAAACACAAAACTCAATTAATTCCCATTTATTTTCTACTTAAATTAAATAAAAAGTAACTTAAAACATGTTAAAGACAAGCTTAATTTATAGCATGTCAACCTGTGTTAAATTATTTAAACAATTATCAAATGATGTACCATAAATAAAGAAATCATCCATAAATATTTACATTATATCTTTAATGAAATCTGAGAAAATATCCATCATACACCTTTGGAAAGTGGCTGGTGCGTTGCATAGTTCGAATGGCATCCTTCTATATACAAGGTGTCATAAGGACATGTGAACATTGTCTTTTCTTAGTTGGCTAGGTGGATAGGGATATGAAAGAATCTTAAATATCCATCCAAATAGCAAAAATATGAATGCTTAACCAACCTTTCCAACAATTAATCAATGAAGGGCAAAGGGAAGTAATCCTTATGAGTGGCCTTATTCAGTTTTCTATAATCAATGCATATTCACCAACCCATAACAAATCTAGTGGGGATCAATTAATCAATATCATTCTTAATAACAATCATACCTCTATTTTTAGGACCTACATAAATAGGGCTCACCCATTCACTATCTGAAATAGGATAGATAATACCTGCAACAAGTAGTTTAAGCACATCTTTCATGTTCGGATTCAATCTTTTTTGGTGATCTCTATAAGGTTTATGATCATTATCAAGTAAAATGCGATGCATGCACACAAATGGACTAATCCTTTTTATATCATCTATGCTATACCCAATCACCTTCTTATACTTCTTGAGTACCTATAATAATTACCAGTCTCATCAGCATTCAACTATGCATTAAATTTTATCATATATAAAGAGTCAGGGTCCAAAAATTCATACTTTAATTTGGATGGAAGTGATTTAAGTTCTACCTTAGGTACCTTGACTTCCTCTACAGTGGCTAATTTCTGATTGAGGGCCAGTTCCAGCTTCTCAATTTTTGCTTTTAAGGTGCAAGTGGGACTTTCATCTAGTAATTGGCATATTCAATAGCTTTAGAGGTTACTAGAGCAAAAACTAAACACATCCTTAACTATATTCTGTTTAACTAGATCTATCATGCAACAAGAGTCACTTAAAGACGGGAATTTCATTGCATTAGTCAAATTGAACTCAATATTTTCATCCCCTACATTCAAAGAAAGCTTTTCATCTTTCACATTGATAATAGCACCAGCCGTAGCTAGGAAAGGCCTTCCGAGACTGATGGGGATTTTGTTATCTTCCTCTATCTATAAAATTACAAAATTGACTAGTACGAAGAGCTTACCTAACTTTAGAGGAACATCCTTTAATATACCTACCAGGTGCTTAACGGATTGGTCTGCCAACTAAAGAGAAAGCGTGGTAGGCTTCAAATCACCCATCTGGAGCTTTTTACATATAGAAAAAGGCATGAGACTCACACTTGCTTCAAGATCACATAAGGCTCTGGAAATGTGCACGTCTCCAATAGAGCAGGGTATAGAGAAGCTTCTAGGGTCTTTGAGTTTAGGAGGCAGCTTATTCTAAATCAATACAATGCACTCTTCAGTTAATGCCACCATGGCATACTCTTCAAACTTTCTCTTATTTGAGAGGATCTCCTTCAGGAGCTTAGCATAGGAAGGCATATGAGAAACAGTTTCCAAGAATATGATATTAATGTGCAACTTTTTCATTACATCAAGGAATTTCCCATACTGCTTTTCTAACTTTGCCTTGGCCAATCTCTAAGAGAAAGGTACTAGTGGCTTGTATTGCTTAGGAGCCACATATTTGGGCTCATCTTCCTCTTTCCTCTCCTTTATCTACTCTTCCTCTTTTGCTTGTTCAAGCTCATCTTATAATTCTTCATCCTTCTCTTCCCCTTTTTCCTCTAACTCACTCAACTGCTTACCACTACTCAAAGTAATGGCCTTGTAATGTTCTCTAGGGCTCTCAGGTTGGCTAAGGAATTAGCCAAAATTCCTATTTGAAGAACTGAATTGTTATGCTATCTTATCTTCTAACATCTTATTGTGAGTAGCAAGCGAGTCAAGCTTAGAGGTTAAGTCTTTTATAGCCTCATTCATTGAATGGTTTTGGGCTCTGAACTCATCATTATGTTTAGACTGAGTTACTATAAAGTTCTCAGAGCCTTCAGATTAGACTTTGGCTGGGGAAGAGGATTAAAGAGCCTCTGATTCTAAAACCTAAGAGGTTGCATAAATTGTTCTAAGGAGGCTGATTTGTATTAGACTTATAAGAGAGGCTAGAATGATTCACGGTATCAGAGCAGGTTGTAGTATCTCAATTTAGTGTTGAATTGCAAAAAACCCAATTTAATTAATTAATTTGATTGTCTTTGAGAATATTTTGATGGGTATGGTTTGCACGTTAATCCCTATGTGTTTTTTCTTATGCTATGAAAATTCAGAAATAAATTTTGATATGCTAGTGCTCGGGTGCTAGCGAGATTAGCTTTCTGGCATCAATCTCCCTTCATAATTCTAGTTGCGGTTGCTTACATTTACATAGGATTCACGGTATTTTGCAATAAAAAATTATTAAAGGAAATTAAAATGAACCCATAATTCATAAACCTGAATGTGAAGAACCTGGATGTATCTAAATCCATTCCCAAGCATCTGGCGCTTGAAACTCGCAGGAGGTGCATCGTGATGGAGGTTCGCGAGGATCAAACTCGCAGCCTCTCTCCCTCTCGCACCTGGACTGAGGTTGCATCACGATGCATCGCGGCCTCCTTCTTGCTTGCGACTGGATTCACTCGACGCGAGACTCCATTTTTCTCACACCCAGACCACCGATGGGGATGGATGATGGTGGTTGTGGCCAAGAATCTTTTTTCGGTTGCTTCATTATGGCCATGGATCATAGGTGGCGCCGGGAATCTAGCCTGGAAATGTTGGTTCACAGCCAGGAATCTTTCCCTATTTTTCTCTAGTTCGTGGCGCACATCCATCAGGAAAGAGAAGACGGTTCGGGTCCTAGGGATCCGGCTGGTGAGGAAGGAGAAGACTTCTGGGGTTGGGCTATTTTTTGGACCCGTGGCTGGGTTGGGCTTAAGTGAAATGGTGTGTTTCACTTAAGCCGGGGACTGGGCCACGCTCAAGGCCCAATCCACAAGTGAAAAAAAAAATTTGCATCTGGGCTTGTTTTATTTAGGCCAGGGACTGGGCTGTGTAAAACAGACCAGTATAGGTCCAATCCGAAAAAAATAATTCCAGAATTATAATTTTGTCCCAGACACCTCTTAATCTTGTATTTATTCACCTATGCTTTCCCTAATTCCTAATAAACTCTAGAGACTCGGGAAATTTCTTTAATTTGTCTTAGAAATCATGGAAATCTTATTATTTGTCAAATTTAGGATCATATTGCATTAATGATGGACATACCCCATAGGTGTGACATTATTAATGTAAATTTGAGGGTTTGGACTTTTAAGGATAGGCATAAATATAGCACTTATAATGTATTAAATATTTGTTGTACCCTATAGGTATGGAAATATTGAATATATTTTATATGGACTTTTGTGTGAGCCAAATCTTAATGGTATAAACTAATTTTATGTGTGCCATTATAGTTGCATAACTGAAATCTTTTTTTTTTTGGAATTTTGTATTATAATTATGTTGAGCGCGCATAATTACTATTTTCCATTTTTTGTTGTTGATTTCAGTTTCTGCTTTTGCGCAACTATATTTTGTGAAGACTCTTAATGTGACTAATTATGATGACTGGAAAGAGTCCCTGAATATGTATCTTACCATTTCTGAGAAAGATTTGGCTTTGAGAGAACCCAAACCAGTGGATCTCACTCCGCAGTCTAGTGCTACTGACAAGACCTATCATAAACAATGGTTTGAGTTTAATCGAAACTGTTTGGTAGTAATTAAGTATACCATTGAAAAGGGAATCAGGGATAGTATTCCTGAAAAGGATTCTGCAGTGGACTATTTGAAGTCTATTGGTGATAAATACAAGTGACTTGATAAAAGTCAGAAATTTTTTTAACTTTCACAGCTTGATAATACTCGGTATGATGGAGTATCTGGTGTCAGGAAGCATATTTTGAAACTTTTTCATTACTATAACAAGTTGAAATCATATGGAGTTGATTTGGGAGAAAGCACATTAGTTTATCGTGTTCTTCAATCATTGCCGTCAGAGTATGGATTCTTGAGAACATCATATAATTCGCAGGAAGCAGAATGGTCGATTGACCAATTAATTTCAATTGTTACTCAAGAAGAAGAAGCAATAAAGAAGAATAACTCTCACTATAAATTATGTATCTCATGGCTCCAGTAGCCAATCTAGAGGAAGGAATGAGAAGAAAGGGAAGAAGCTCGAGGTACAAAAGGGTGGAAAACTCAACTTTAAGAAGAATGGTGAAAATAATGACAAAGCAAAACAGAAATTCTTTAACGGCACCTGCAATTACTGTAAGAAATTAGGCCACAAGAGAACTGATTGTTTTAAGCTTAAAAATAAGCACGAAAAGGAAGGTACATTTCTTCAACTCGCTCCTCTAGCTCTAGTCTGTTTTGAGTCTAATAGTATTGAAACATCATTTGACTTTTGGTGGTTGGATTCTGGTGCAATTGTGCATGTTGTGAATTCTTTACAAGGGCTCAAAGACAAGAGGGTCCCCAGTAAGGCACAGAGGACAGTCTTAGGCATTGCAGGGAATAAGGCATCAGTAGAATATATAGGATCCATTTCCTTAAATTTGAATTCTGGACATGTTTTGAATTTGAATAATGTTATTTATGTACCTTATACGAGAAGGAATTTGATTTTGACTTCTGTATTGGATGTTAATGGTTATTCATTTTTTCAAGGAAATGGAAAGATTGATATTTGCTTTAATTCTATCATTATTGGCTCTGCATCCTTAACATGTGGCTTATATCGTCTGAATGATTGGTCACTTGAACTTTCTAATCCTCAAGTCAATGTTGTAATTAGGAATAAATACCATAGACTTGGTGATAATTCTTCTATGTTGTGGCATCGTCGATTGGGCCACATCTCTAGAGAGAGATTAGAAAGAATGACTAAACAAAATGTTCTACAAGATCTTGATTTCTCAGATTTTAAAACTTGTGTTGATTGCATTAAAGGAAAATTCACAGCTAAAGCTAGACATAAAGGGGCAAAGAGGTCTAAAAATATTTTAGACCTTATCCACACTGATATATGTGGACCTATCACACCTATGGCTATGGGTGGGTTCAAATACTTTATTACTTTTATAGATGATTATTCACGATATGGATAGATTGATCTTTTGCGTGAAAAAGGAGAATCTCTAAATGCATTTAAAACTTTCAAAACAGCAGTTGAATTAAAATCTGGCAAATTAATTAAAGCTGTCAGATTTGACAGTGGTGGTGAGTACTATGGGAGGTATACTGAGATTGGTCGAAATCTTGGCCCGTTTGCTTTATATTTACAAGAACATGGCATTGAAGCTCAGTATACAATGCTTGGCACCCCACAAAAAAATGGGATAGCAGAAAGGCAGAATCGTACTCTTATGGATATGGTCAGAAGTATGATCAGTCATTCCTCATTGCCAGAGTTCTTGTGGGGTGATGCATTGAAAACTGCTGTCTACATTTTGAATCAAGTCCCTAGCAAGATGGTCCCAAAGAACCTATATGAATTGTATTTTGGAAAGACTCCAATATTCAAGCATATGTGAGTATGGGGTTGTAAAGCACAGGTAAAATTTTATAATCCACAACAGATGAAGCTCGATTTTAAAACCGTCACCGGTTTCTTTATTGAATATTGCATTGGTTTTCATGGGTACATATTTTATTGCCCAGATCTCACTACCAGGGTCATCGAGTCAGATCGAGCATATTTCTTTGAAGATGTCTTGGCAAGTGGGAGTTCTGTAACTAGATCTATCTCTTTATGAGATGAAAGCAATGTTTTGCTTGTGCCTATTGTGACACCCTCTTCAGCAGAAAGAAATAGTACTATGGATCAAGATGAATGTGAGGTGGAACCACCCTTAGAAGGTGATGAGGAGCCAGTTATAGAACTGAGGCAGTCTCAAAGGGTTCGTAGGTCTGCTATTCCTAGTGATTACATGGTGTATTTACAGGAATTTGATTCAGATATTGATAATTTAGACACTATATCTTACCAAGAAGCTACATCGGGTACTCACTCTTCTGAATGGCTAAAGGCTATGAAGGAAAAGATTGCTTCAATGTATCGCAATCATGTGTGGGAACTTGTAGAGTTACCACAAGGGTTGAAGCTAGTTGGTTGCAAATAGATTTTTAAAACTAAACGAGGACCTACAGGTGAAGTTGATAAACATAAAGCCAGACTTGTAGCTAAAGGCTACAATCAGAAAGAAGGTATTGATTACACAGATACTTTCTCTGCAGTTTCCACTAAAGATTCGTTTAGAGTGGTCATGGCTCTAGTTGCATAATTTGATTTCAAACTTCACCAGATGGATGTCAAGACTGATTTTCTGAATGGAGACTTGTATGAAGAAGTCTGTATGGCCTAGCCTAATGGCTTTATTGAATCAGTAAAAGAGCACTTAGTGTGCAAATTGAAGAGGTCTATCTATGGGTTAAAACAAGCCTCCAGACAGTGGTATTTAAAATTTGATGAAGTCATCACCTCACTCGGCTTTGTTGAGAATGTCTCAGATCAATGCATTTATCTGAAATTTGATGGAATCAATTTTGTAATCTTAGTTCTTTATGTTGATGATATTTTGCTAGCCAGTAATTCAATGAATTTTCTCAATGAAACGAAGCAATTATTATCGTGTGAATTTGATATGAAAGATCTTGGTGAAGCCTCTTTCGTTCTTGGGATACAAATTCATCGTGATAGATCTCATGGCACCCTTGGTTTATCACAAGCAACTTATATTGAGCGAGTACTTAAGAAATTCAAAATGGAGTATTGTGCTTCCTCTCCTGCTCCTAATCAGAAAGGTGACATGTTATCGAACTCGCAGTGTCCCAAGGATGATAAGACAAGGGCTGAAATGAGAAAGATACCATACGCTTCCGCTATTGGCAGCCTTATGTATGCTCAAGTCTGTACCCGTCCAAATATAGCCTTTGTTATTGGTGTACTCGATCGATATTTGAGTGATCCTGGCATGGATCATTGGAAAGCTGCCAAGAAAGTTATGAGGTATCTTCAGGGTACAAAGAATCATATGTTGACTTATAGAAGATCAGATCCTCTTGAGGTAGTTGGCTATTCAGATTCTGATTAGGGTTCTTGTCTAGATGATCGTAAGTCAACAACTGGATACATCTTCATGATGTCTGAAGGAGCTGTTTCATGGAAAAGTGTAAAACAGACACTTACAGCTATCTCATCTATGGAAGCAGAATATATTGCTTGTTTTGAGACCACACGGCAAGCTGTATGGTTGAGGAAGCTGATATCTGGCATGCGCTTAATTGATTCAATATCACGTCCTCTAACCATCTATTGTGATAACAAATCTGCAGTGTATTGTGCTAACAACCACAGAAATTCAAGCCGTACAAAACATTTTGATATCAAACTTATGTTCGTTAAAGAGAAAATTGCAAAATCTCATACTCGTATAATTCACATTCCAGGTACGCAGATGCTTGCAGATCCATTGACCAAGGGCTTACCCGTAGAGGTTTTTCGAAATCATGTAACTTATATGGGTATTATGAATTCTTTTGATTCCTTGGTTTAGTGGGAGTCTGATAAATATTTGATATCACTTGCTTATTTATTTTATTTTCTGCAAGTTTCATTTAGTTCAGTTAGATACGTTTTTATATCATTTGTATCCCCATAGGATTCAATGATTTTGTTATGATACGCTTTATATATACATATCACTTGTTTCCCTATAGGAACCAGTGACTCTGTATTATTCTCTTACTAAACTGAGTTGGAAATAATAATATATATATTCTGTCATATTTAGATTATCGAACATTGTGTCTTATATTACTTGCTTCCCTATAGGATCCAGTGATTTTGTAAAGTTTCATTGTTTGAATTGTGATAGTGGCTTAATAGTGTTTTTCCAAATAATTAATTAAATACAATCCAAGTGGCTGATTGTTGGAATATTTTATATGGATTATTATTTTATTAATTATTAAGCCCAGTACAGATTAGGCCGTCATAATCTTGTGTGGACTGTGATAGGTAGACTGTACAGGAAATTTGGGCAGAGGCCCAACGTACAACTTTTTTGGCTGTCAGCTTTGGTCCTATCAAAAGGTTGACTAACTCAGAGAGAAAGATATAATTTTAATTATTTATTTATTTAATTAATTAGTGGTTTATTTGATTTATTCTTTTGCCCATTAAACAACGTCTATAAGAGTTAGTTTAACGTGAGTGATCAGATACCACAATTAAAACTCTCTCTCTCTCTCTTTAAACTTTCTCTGAAAGCCAAAGGAGTCCAGTAGGTTGTAAGTCTGCTTCTCTTTAATTATGGATTCTTCAGGTACGATTTTAATTGTTCTTGATTACTCTGATTATACTTTGATTATTTTTTGATTGAGATATTATAAGTGTTACTATAAGGATTGTTTCTCTGATTGTTATTATAACATCCACGATTTTTCCTTATGTTACTAATTTGAATTTTTTTCAAAGAGGAGAAAGCATTTTAGATCTCAAGGGAAGATTAAATTATTTTACAATTTTACTCAAGTTAAACAAGAACTTAGGATGGTTAAAATAGCATTTATGTAATTTCATTGAAATGGGATTTATGTAAATTTTTTGATATGGCAATTTTGTAAATATTCTAGGATGGAAATTTTGTAAATACTCTAGGATGGCATTTTTGTAAATAATGGAAGATGGCAAAGTTATAAATATGGGGTGTTAGGTAAGGAAATTTTTTTAATAATTATGAGGGAGGGGAAGTGTCGGTAAGAAAGAGAAAGAAAATAAAAAAGGAAGAAAAGAAAGAGGAGGAAAAGAAAGAGGAAGAAGAAGGAGAAGGAAGAGGAAAGGGAAATCAAGGTAAGTTTCTTGGTAATCTCTCTTATTTCATCATCTTTTCTTAAGGAATATCCTAATTCATGATATGGATGTAGGATTTTTGTGTGGTAGGAATCAAGCATGCAAGTTTAAGGATTTGTTTGAAGTAGGCTTAACATCTACTCATGAATTTTGTACAAAATTATATATATACTTTTATATTTGTTTAGATGTGATTTTGGATAACATGTGGTCTGAATATTTATATAGAATTCTATTTTGGTTGTTTGGACATACATATGGGTGCATGGGATTATATACAAGAAAAACAAAGGAGAAGTTAGACTAAGTTGAATTTCGGAGTAATTTGGGAAGCTTCTATTTTTGAAATTTTTGAAAACTTTGGCAAGGATTTTAAAGAAATGGTCAACATATGAATTGTAGATATATGTATCACAGATCTATATGCTCTGAAATCACTTAATTTGGAGTCCATATGAGGGAGATATGGCTGATTAATCAGAGGTCAAAATCTAAGATAGTACAAATAAGCATTTTTGTTTTTTATTTTCTTAAAATAATTTGTAAGGAATCTGAAGAAATGATAAACACAAAAGTTGTATATAATTGTCTTAGCTTTTATAGGCTTTTAAATTACCTCAATTAGAGTTCGTATGATCGAGATATGTTTGAAGAAGTGAAGAAAGGTTACAGAACACAATCAGGCCGTGTTCTAGGTTGCTTCAGCATGGGTAGGCCGTGTTTGAGGCTATTTTTGAGCATGTTTGAATTATTTTTCAAGCATGACCATGTTTTGGAATATGGCCAGGTTGTGTTAGGTCCTAGATTATCATATTTTTCACTGTTTTCTACCTAACAATAGTTTTTTTTTGGAAAGATTTTTAGGAAACATATATCCAAGAAAAATACTTTTATAATGATGATTTTGGTATAATATATTACCCTTTTCTTTATTTGATTCAAAATAAATCATATTGGATATTGGTATGTGATGAATGATTATTAATTATTGGGTATAAAAATGATGCATTGCATATTATGAATGTGATTGAATGGCAAGCGTAAAGCTTATGGCGAGTTGCTTAATAATTTTACATTGCATTTGATGAATATGCATTTATGTATATACATTTATATGTATGAATGAATATCGACGGGTTGTATGGCTTGAGATGATACTAAGTAGGGGATGCCCTATTAGCTTGAGTGAGCCAAAGGAGGGCCACTCCAACCAGGTGACAAAGGTAATGTGAGGAGGTAGATAGGTGATAAACTCACATTTCTTGATCAATTATTATGACTGTAGTTGATCGGTCACTATAAGTATAGCAAATGAGTGGATTGAGTATATTGAGAGCTATGATATGTCTGAGCATTTAAAAAAAAGATTAGATTTTTAGTGCATATATAGTATGTTAATTATGCATCAACCGAAGTGATGATTTTAAATCTTAATATTTTCTGTAGCTTGTACAGCTTAACATAACTCATGTTTTTCTCATTATATTTTATTTATGTTAAGTCTACTGGGAACCTTTGTTCTCACTATTATTGTGGTGTTATGTTGAAATAAAAAGAAATGAGATGCAACAGGGAATGGCATTGGTAATGGAGATCTCGATGTTAACACCACCTCCTCACCCTTTGTGTTTCAAAGGTGGAGTGCTGTATAGAAACTCTTATTTATGTACTGAAATGTTGTATTATATAATTATTACATGTGTGAGGTTTGTAATATATATATACACATACATATTGTATTTATACATATAGCATATTTAAGATACGTTATGTGAAAAAAAAATAGTAAATCGGATCTTACAAAGTTGCTATAATAATAATAAAACTAGATGTTATAGTTATTAATAAAATTCACTTGTTCACAATCCTAGGGTGTAGGTTGTCCAAGCTAACAGTCATTAGTTACATGGCCAACACACTAACAAATCTCACATGTAGAAGATGAAGAAGAATCAACAGAATTAATGCTCAATTAATCAAGCTTCTAAAACAATGCTTCTGTAACGCCCCCAATTTACGTTACGTAAAATAAATATTTTTTTCCTACAATTATTATTATTTCCGCAATCAGATATTTTCCATAAAGATACATAATTCAATTTTTTGTCATTTCTCTCATGTATACATAATATACAGACCAAGTCCATAAACATCAAAGTATAGCAGAAACGGAGATCCTACCTGTAGCATTCAAAGCACTTTAGAATACAAACACAGTATAATTCAAAGACCGTGAGTCGTGGAAGAAACGTAGACTCACCTAGAGAATATATCAACTATCTGCCGAATCAGACTTTTATATTCTTATCTGAAAAATGTAGAAATATCGTGTAGTGAGTTTAACAACTCAGTGAGCAAATAATTCCTCCTATGACCTTTTAGGTCAGCATATGGATGTACTTATATTTTAAAATGTGTCACATAATAAATACAGTTCAGAAGTACATTCATATGGGACCCGTATTTCAAATATTCTCAAATCATTCAGATATTCAAAACCATATGCACCATGGTATGATCATTAAACAAATATTGTTGTGCTCAACTGTATAAGGTATAGTAAAATATTATGATTTAAAGATAAAATCATCACTTTTAATGCACCTGCCTCACTCGGTAATCTGGTCAATGCAATAAAAATATAACTCATTTGCTATACGCATAATGACCTTGACCATAGTCACAATAAATGATCAAGGAATGTGAGTACATCACCCTCCTACCTCCCCACATTGCCACTGTCACCCGGTTGGAGCGGCCCTCCCCTGGCTCACTCAGGATAATAGGGCGTCACCTATTCGGTATCGTCACAAGCCATACAACCAGCCGATATTCATCAATACATATAAATACATGGAAAATTATCAAGCAACTCACCATGAGCTTTACGCTTGTCATATTTATCAAGCAACTCGCTATGAGCTTTACACTTGCCATTCAATCTCATTTATAATATGACATGCATCATTTTCACAAGTATATAGCTTTACAAATCAATGCATCGTGCACATAATATTCACTTTATCAAATAATGATAAATACATGTGAAATCAGATACATCATGAGTTCAGAAATCCATTTTAAAATAATATACTCTTCTTGAATAATATTTCAAATTATAAGCAGTTCAGATCATTTTAATGCATTTCAGAAACATATCAAAGTGTAAATATCTCATAAACATAATCATATGCATGCTCAAATATCAAGAAGAGTACATGGTAAGCTATAGAAAGAATCATCTACTCACAGGGTAGGGCTCCTGGATGTATTTTTGTCAAGTTGAATTTAGCCAATTAGACCTCAAAAACGTGTCCGGAGGGTCCAAATTCACCACGTGGAAAACACTGTTCACTCGTCGAAAAATACTATTCATCCACCGAAAATCACTATTTACGACGAACAAAAAGTTGTCAGATAGCTGAAAATTTTCATATCCTAAAGTTTAACTAGCTCCTGTATCCATCTACGGTGTTAGGATTTCAATTGGAGGTATCTAAGTAAGAGTTTCATAATTTATCTTTTTTCTGAGATTTTTTACTTCAGATCTTCGATGATTCAACGGCTGATTTAAAAATTTGATAGGTCAAAACCATAGTATTCTTCGTCTTGAATTCAGTAACATCCTTAGTTTTGAGATCGGAAGTTAATAGACATTCCAGATCTAGAGAAAAAGTTGAAGGTTACTATTCACTCACTATTCATCTTATCAATTTTTTCCGAAATTTGCTGCGCCATCTCCCGACCTTCCCCTTTCCCTTTTTTTTTAATAATAATTATTATTATTTAATAATTAATAATATGATTTTCTTTTATATAAATTCATATAATTTCTTTTTTCATTTTAAAATTTCTCAAAAATTTCTAAAAATTTACATTCTCATAAACCTTTGGTTAAAATCTTAAATCATGATTTTTCTTGATAAAAATCATAATAAAAAAAATCTCAAAATAAATATCTTTATACATATTAAAAGAAAGAATATTTCTAAAAATACAACAAAAATTCATTAAAGGCCAATATAATTATTTTAATTAAAACAATAATTATTTTAATTAAAAATTTACTTTCTTTTAGCAGAACATAATCCTTTTTAAACAAATAAAAATATATTTATTTATAACAAAACATTATTATTGAAAAACAAAAATTACGAGATGTTACAGCTTCAGCCTTAAAAGTTAGATGATTAAATGCATTAACTTCATACATACATATTGGTTTCCTATATGGCTACCTCTCACTAGACCAAGAGTAGTGATTCTAAGTCACATAATTAATCAGCTCATAAGTCTCATCAATAGTCTTATTCATTAAAGCTCCTCCTACTGTAGTATTCACAGACATACAGGTTCTATATATTAGTTCATTATAGAAAGTATAGACTATGAGCCACTTCTCTAACCTAGTGTAGTTATAATCTCATGAGTTCTTGGAATCTCTCACAAGCTTTATATAATGATTCCCTATCTTTTGTACGAAGGTAGTGATCTAATTATGTAGATGGGGTATCTTGCTTAAGGGGAAAAACTTGGCCAGAAAAGCTTGTGAAAGCTACTGCCAAGTGGTTATAGACCCTGATGGAAGAGAGTGCAACCATGCTCGAGCTTTGTCCCACAAAGCAAATAGGAACAATCTCAAATGGATAGCATCAAAAGATACTCCATTCAATTTTAGTGTGTCACAATATTCAAGAAAGACTGATAAATAGATATTTAAGTCTTCAGTAGAAGACTCGCCAAATTGGTCCTGTTGAACCATCTGAAGAAGAGAAGGGTTCAACTCAAAATTATTGTCCTCTATAGTAAGTCTAACAATGCTAGGACTCAAGCCATGGGTATCTGGGGTGGGGAAATCTTTTAGAGATCGATTGTCTCAATCCTCCATAATAGGTGGTTGCTAATATTGATGCTTTCTTCTTCTGCGTAATGTGTATTCAATTTCAAGATCAAATTCAGCAAAATACTCTCGAGCTCTATGCATATAAGAATGGCACACCTACAAAAGAGAACAAAGGATAAAATATGCAAAGTATAATATGCTAAAAAATTTAAAATAAATGGATTTAGTCTAATTATTTCGTAAAATAACTAATATTGACACAAATGGTTCTCGGCAATAGTGCAAAAAACTTGCTTATGTGTTCATAATTAAGCATAATTTTAACACCTTTAAACTTACTTTTTATTTTATTTAAGTAAAATATTATTAATAATTAACTTATTTTTGTGTTTTGTGTTGTAGAAGCAAAGGAAGAAGAAAATAAGAGAAAAAGATAATAAATTCATGGAAAAATGCTGAAATGTAGCGATTCTAGACCTTTCATCACTAATTAGACTATATATCCCTCATATGAACTCCAATCAAAGTGGTTCAAGTGGCTGAAAAAAGATAAGATGATTATCTACAACTTTTATGTTGAAGAATTTGTCAAATTTGGGAGATTTCATAGCATTATAGACAGGAAAATCTTGTCACACAACAAAGACAAAAATACTTCTGAAGGTGTGTCAGGAATGATGGATATAAAGTTGATGGTAGAAGCTTTAGTAAGTGAGATGAGGAGAGTTTTGAGAGTGGAGATGGAGTAGATTCATGAACGGTTAGATCGAGTAGAGAATGCATGTGTGGAAGAATAAAAAAACACTCCTAATATACGTAGGTGGGGGAGAGTTCAATCAAATGATAGTGTTAAAGATAAAGAGTATTATAAAGATGGTTTTGATGGAGTTTATAGGGATTTGAGTGATAACAATAGGAGATATTTTGGGAGGTTTAGAGAAGTTAGGAATCGGGTTGATAATAATTTAGAAAGTATTAAAATGAAAATTCCACCATTCCAAGTTAAAAATGATCTAGAAGTTTATTTAGAATGGGAGAAAAAGATGGAATTGGTGTTTGATTGTCACAACTATTCTAAGTTGAAAAAGGTAAAATTGGCTACCATTGAATTTACTAACTATGCTATTATTTAGTGGGATCAATTGATTATAAGAAGAAGACGAAATGGAGAAAGACCCATTGAGACATAGGAGGAGATGAAAGCAGTTATGAGGAAGAAATTCATTCCAAGCCATTATTATAGAGACTTGTTTAAGAAATTGCAAAGCCTTACTCAAGGGTCTAAAAGTGTTGAAGACTACCATAAGGAGATGGAGATAACCATGATTCGAGTCAATGTGGAGGAGGACCGAGAAGCTACAATGGCAAGATTCTTAGTTGGCTTAAATCGTGATATAGCAAATGTAGTAGAGTTGCAACATTATGTGGAGTTGGATGACATGGTGCACATGGCCATAAAGGTAGAGCAACAACTAAAAAGGAAGGGATCCTCACGAATGGGACAAAATTCAAGTTCTTCTTCAACATGGAATTCGAATTGGAGTATAAAAGATGACAAACCCAAGGTCGAACCTTCCAAAGAAAATAAAAATGGAGGCACACTAAACCAAGGTAAAACTATTTCTCAACCTTCTAGAACTAGAGATGTAAAATGTTTTAAGTGTTTGGGAATATGTCATATTGCTAGTTAATCTCCAAATAAAAAAGTAATGATATAGAAAGATGATGGTCACATTGAGACCGAAGGTGAGTCTGATAATGAGTCTATGCTCCCTTTGGAGGATGGGAGTGACGTTGAGTATCCGATTAATGGAGAACTTTTAGTTACAAGGAGATCCCTTAGTGTGCAAATCAAACAAGATGAAGAGGTACAACGAGAAAATATTTTTCATACTATATGTCATGTTAATAATAAAGTATGTAGTATAAGTATTGATGGGGGAAGCTGCACTAATGTAGTTAGCACTAGTTTGGTTAAAAAATTGAATTTGGCCACTTTAAAGCATCCAAAGCCATATAAGCTACAATGGTTGAATGATTCTGGAGAAATTAAAGTGACTAGGCAAGTTTTGGTGTCAATCTCCATTGGAAAGTACAAAGATGAAATTTTGTGTGATGTGGTGCCAATGCAGGTGGAACATATTCTTTTGGGAAGACCATGGTAATTTGATAGACATGTAATTCATGATGGTTATACTAATAGATACTCCTTCGTACATGATAAAATAAAAATCACTATTGTGCCCTTAACCTTAAAGCAAGTGTTTGAAGATCAAGAGAAGTTAAAAAAAAGAGTGACATAAAAAAAGTGAGTGATGTTTCAAAAGAAAGAGAGGCTGAATCAAGAGAAAGAGCAAGATATGTTGAAAGAGGAAAAGAAATGTTAGCTAATGAGAAACCGAAAGAGAGAAAACAAATGAATTTTTATGCAAGAGAGAGTGAAGCCTGATGTGCTGTAAGTTTTACCAAATAACCGCAAGCGCACGGCGTAGCTGTAGCTAGTCCGGCGAGTACGGGTCGTATACCACAGAGAGCAATGTCAACTACTAGAACGATGCAAAACGACCTATCTAGATCAATGTAAAGCAATAGAGAGTTTGTCACAGTTAAATAAGTAAAGATAATCAATTAAACAAAGCCTAGGGTTACGGTTCACCACACTTATGATATTCAACATCCAATTTATACCTCTAATTGCAATTATCTAGGTTATTGGGGATGGTTTAGCCTTAATTAACTAGAAACCTCTTTCAAGCGATACCAATCGTACCTAGGTTAATCCAATTGCCTACTTTCGTGGTTCTTAGTTCAACCTAGGTCCATTAAGTTCTATGCCAACCATGGAATACAATTAATCGATTTTCTCGTGCCCACTAATTGATTCATTCCTAGAGAACCTTAAACTACTTTCATGATTAAGATATTCCTAATTAACCATTAGGTTCCAGTATTAATCTTCACCTTTCAGTCCATCAATTAATATCCTAAGACGTGATAAATATTGGCCAAACATTTATCAACTCATATAACCAATGCATAATAGCCAATCCTAATTTAACCATAGATAACGCAATTAGGGTTCCAATTGTTCAATGTGCAGAGTGTATCATCACATCATAAGTGGGTTTTCCAAAACCCTAGATCAAAATCTACTCAAGCATGATAAAAAGATAAACCAAAACCAAATTCATTAAACAAACCATAAGTGTTCAATACAAACCAAGAGAAAGCAGTAGAAATGGAGATGAGTACAGAGATAGAAAGATAAAATCTGGATTGTTGAATACAAAGAAATACACTCCTAAGGTGTTTCCTAAGCCTAAAAACTCATTCCCCAAGTGTATTTTCGGTCCTCCCCTTTACAGTTGCGGAACCCCAAGCATATATATCAGTTTGGGCACCCAAAACCCTAAATTTAGCGCTCTTTACGGTCCCTGAAGCACGGCCGTGGTCCAAGACACGGCCTGGCCGTATTTTGGGCTGGAATTTGGGGAAACGCTGCAGCATCCGCCCAGAACACGGCCAAGCCGTGTTGCAGGCCTCCAAGCACGGCTTGGAAGTGCTAGGGCCGTGCCGCCCAGAATCTTCAGAATTTGCCAAAGTGCCAAACATGAAAGTTGTAGATCTATGTCTCTTCTTTCCAAAGCCACTAGCATCACCTTAATCGGATCTAAATTGGAGGAGATATGACCCAATTAGTAACCAAAAGTCAGAATTCATCCTACTGCACTGTGATTTTGACTTGAGAGCTCTATAACGCCATGAAATCTCTCGAATTTGACTAAGTGTTCAACATAGAAGTTGTATATTATTGTGTTAGCTTTTCATAGCCACTTGAATCACTTTGATTTGAGGTCATAAGACGGAGATATGCTCAAAACAGTGCTGAAAGGTCTGGAATTGCTGGAATGTAGCATTTTTCCATGAATTTCTTAACCTTTTCTTCTTCCTTTGTTCTTAATTATGATCACATCAGTGTGTTGGGGGCTGCCATGCTTCTTTTTGGTATGCTTCCTCCTCATCTTGTTCCATATCCATTTGGTACTTTTCATGAATGTTTTCCCTTGCTTCTTGGCCTCTTTTTCTCACCTACAAGCATAAAAATAACCAAAGCAGTATCCAAAGCAAAACATAACCAAAAGAAGGGAAATAATCACAAGTTTACTATGAATTAGGGGATAAAATATAGCCATTAAGTACTCAAAATACCCCTTTATCAACTCCCCCATGCTTAAACCTTTGCTTGTCCTCAAGCAATTAACATATCATATCAGGAAGGGGGAAAGATGCAATCAAATTCTAGAGGATAGAAAAAATGCAACATAGATAATTTGTCACTCAATCAATGTGCACACAATAGGAATATGAATAGATATTTACAAGATAGTCTCTATTCTTCTAAAACTAAACTAATAATTCTTCTATTATATATCTACTTCTATTGTTACCATTGGTTGTATGCATCAAATTGATTTTTGTACACTCAAGTAGGCCACCTCATCCTTTAGATCTCCCTATGTTGTCTTACCTTTATTTCTATTTTATCACTTTGGTTCTCATTCAAACTCTTTTACTTTCCATCATTTTTTTTCTTTTTCATTCATTTCATTTTTTTTTAGAAACATGCAGTGAGTGCATTTTATGCTCCATCTCACTAGGGTAAAGGCATTTAGGTACTCATACTAAGGCCTTTTTGGTGCCTTGAAGGGGTACTCAGAGTGAAAACTTTGTGGGGTGCACATTCCCTCAATTTTCACCTCTCCCTTCCTCCACACTCTCATAGTGTTAAAATAAAAAATAGCATGCAATTCACAGCACAATAGAGAGATATTTTTCAAAAAATTAGAGGTTTAATCCTAGAAGAGAGAGACTAAAGTTTAAACTACCTATTTCATATCTTATTTTGCATCACATGTTCATGAGTTAGAATCAACCTATGTTATGCCAATCTATCTCTAAAATAGCAAACTTTATGATTATACAATGAAACAGGACATAAAATATGCAACCAGTAAAAACCACAATCCTAAAGTCACTCCCCCATGCTTAAACTTGACATTGTCCTCAATGTCAATATCAATGAAAGTACAAGCAAAGGGAGAAGTAACTTACTTGTTTACATGGCCCAATTATGTTGTTGTCTGGATTACCCTTCTTCTCTTTCTCTTTTTTTTTTTGCTCGGGCACGGCCGTGCTGTAGGCTGGAAACTTAAGAAACTCATGCAGAATTTTGGGTTGCGTGGGGCACGACCGTGTTCTGAGACACGGCCTACCCGTGCTTCTTACGGGTGGCACCTTTTCTTGCAGCTTTCTGGCCGTGCTTGCAGCACGGCCGTGGTGTAGGACACGGGCAGCCCGTGTTGCAGGCTGGAAGCTGCAAATCTTCAAATTTTGCTCAGCTTTTGACTCTCCTTGATTTCCCTTAGTTTTAAAAATTGTATATCACCTTGGGCACATGGGAATAAACCTATAAATCATGAGGAAACACTCATTGAACCTATAACAAAAGAAATCAACTAAAATTAAAGATGAAGACTAAACTAAAAACCAAAATAACAAAACTAAAGGAAACTTTAAAAGGTAAAATGTGGGTTGCCTCCCACAAAGCGCTTGTTTAAAGTCTTTAGCTCGACTGCCTTTTCATGCTTTCCACTCATGGAGGCTTGAAGAGAGTTTTAATAACTCTCTTTGCTATCCATTGCCTCTTAGTGTGGTGTATGAGGCTTTTCCTATTGGCCTTCAAAGATCCTCTTGGCTCATTCTTTTCCTTCTTAGCTCTATTCAAGCTTTGAGGAGGTGGTTTTTGTTCAAGCTTTGTATCTTTCACTTCCTCCTCAATTTCTTGCTTTTCTCTCCCCTGTTTGACATAAACACTGGAACTTTCCACAGAGCATAACTCAAGTGGGTCAGAAGGAAAAAAATTCATGGCATTATCATTCACATTAAGTTCAGTTAAGCCAATCATGTTGCAAGATTCACCTAGAGATGGAGGGTGCATAGTATCATTCAAATTATATTCTACTTTTTCATCCCCTACATTCAATGAAAGCTTTCCATCTTTCACATTTATATTGGTGCCAGCCGTAGCTAAGAAATGCCTTCCAAGAATGATGGGGATTTTATCATCTTCCTCCATCTCTAAAATTACAAAATCAACCAGTATATAAAATTCACCTACCTTTAGAGGAACATCCTCTAATATACCTATCGGATGCTTGATGGATCGGTCAGCCAAGTGAAGAGAAAGGGTGGTAGGCTTTAAGTCACCCATCTGAAGCTTTTTGCACACCGAGAGAGGCATGAGGCTGACACTTGCTCCAAGGTCACATAGGGCTCTATCAATCTTCATATCTCCTATGGAGCAAGGAATGGAGAAGCTTCTGGGATCCTTAAGCTTTTGAGGAAGCTTATTCTGAATTAAAGCACTAGATCCCTCTCTTAATGCCACCACAACATACTCATCAATTTTTCTCTTGTTTGAGAGGATCTCTTTCAGGAATTTTGCATATGATGGCATTTGGGAGATGGCTTCTAGGAATGGAATGTTGATATTCAGCTTCTTCAGCACATCCAGAAATCTCCCAAACTGCTTCTCTTGCTTAGCTTTAACCAATCTTTGAGGAAAATGGATTGGTGGCTTGTATGGTTTAGGAGCCACATATTTTGGCTTTTCTTCCTTCTTTTCCTCTTCTTCTGGTTCCTCTTCTAATTTCTTCTCAAATGCAGCCTGAGGTTCATTTGTCTTTACCTCCCCACTTCTCTCAGATTCAGCCAACTGCTTACCACTCCTCAATGTAATGGCATTACAATGCTCTCTGAGGTTCTCAGTTTGGCCTGGAAGTCTGCTAAAGTTCCTGTTAGATAGACTTGCCTGCTGTGCTATCTGAGTCTCTAGCATCTTGCTATGAGTAGCAAGTGAGTCTACCTCGGAGGCTAAATCTTTAATAGCCTCATTCATGGAATGGTTCTGGGCTCTGAATTCATCATTCTGCTTACTTTGTGTGGAGATGAAGTTCTCCATTAGAACCTTCAAATTTGACTTTGGCTGAGGAGCTGGGTTGAATGGCCTCTGATTTTGAAATCCAGGTGGTTGTTTAAAGTTATTTTGAGGCTGCTGATTTGCATTCAGCTTGTAAGAGAGATTCGGGTGGTTCCTCCAACCCGGATTGTAGGTGTTGTTATAGGGATTGATTTTCTGATTATCGTTCACAAAGTTCACCTGTTCACAATCCTGAGGTGCAGAATTTTCAAATTGACAATTACTGGCCATATGGCCAACACACCCACAGATCTCACATGTAGAAGATGAAGAAGGACCAACAGCATTGATGCTCAATTTATCTAACTTTTGAAACAATACATCAACATTAGAAGTAAGATGATTAAACACATCTACTTCATACATACCTGCTAGTTTCCTCGGCTGCCTTTCACTAGACCATGAGTAGTGATTTTGAGCCATATCTTCAATTAGGTCATATGCCTCATCTACAGTTTTATTCATAATGGCTCCTCCAGCTGCAGCATCCACAAACATACGGGTGCTGAAAATCAGTCCATTGTAAAAGTTATGGACTATAAGCCACTTCTCTAACCCATGGTGTGGGCATATTCTGAGGAGCTCTTTAAATCTTTCCCAAGCCTCATACAATGACTCACCATCTTTCTGAGCAAAAGTGGTGATCTGGTTCCTCAGATGGGCTGTCTTGCTCGGTGGAAAGTACTTGGCGAGAAAAGCTTGAGAAAGCTGCTGCCAAGTGGTGATGGACCCCGATGGAAGAGAATGCAACCATGCACGGGCCTTGTTCCTCAAAGAGAAAGGGAATAGTCTCAACCTGATGGCATCTGAGGATACCCCATTCAACTTCAAGGTGTCACAGTACTCCAAGAAGACTGACAAGTGGAGATTAGGGTCTTCAGCAGGTGACTCTCCAAATTGATTTTGCTGAACCATCTGCAAAAGAAAGGGCTTCAGCTCAAAGTTGTTAGCGTCAACAACTGGCCTGACTATGCTAGGATTCAGGCCATGTGTATCTGGGGTGGTAAAATCTTTAAGAGATTGGTTATCTCTCTCCCCTATTGTAGCTGCAGAATTTCCTTGCTGCTGTATTCTTCTTCTCCACCGGAGGGTGCGCTCAATTTCTGGGTCAAATTCAACAAGGACTTTGTCCCCTCTTCGCATATAATAGCCACACACCTCTGAAGGATGAAAAAGGTGCAAAAACCAGCAAAAGAAAATTATGCAGAAAAACCAGAAAAGAAAATGATCTAGTCTAGCTATTTCACAAAATATCTAATATTGACAATTGCTCCTCGGCAACGGCGCCAAAAACTTGATGTGCTGTAAGTTTTACCAAATAACCGCAAGCGCACGACGTAGCTGTAGCTAGTCCAGCGAGTACGGGTCGTATTCCACAGAGAGCAATGTCAACTACTAGAACGATGTAAAACGAGCTATCTAGATCGATGTAAAGCAATAGAGACTTTGTCACAGTTAAATAAGTAAAGATAATCAATTACATAAAGCCTAGGGTTACGGTTCACCACACTTATGATGTTCAACATCCAATTTATACCTCTAATTGCAATTATCTAGGTTATTGGGGATGGTTTAGCCTTAATTAACTAGCAACCTCTTTCAAGCGATACCAATCGTACCTAAGTTAATCCAATTGCCTACTTTCGTGGTTCTTAGTTCAACCTAGGTCCATTAAGTTCTATGCCAACCATAGAATACAATTAATCGGTTTTCTCGTGCCCACTAATTGATTCATTCCTAGAGAACCTTAAACTACTTTCGTGATTAAGATATCCCTAATTAACCATTAGGTTCCGGTATTAATCTTCACCTTTCAGTCCATCAATTAATATCCTAAGACGTGATAAATATTGGCCAAACATTCATCAACTCATATAACCAATGCATAATAGCCAATCCTAATTTAACCATAGATAACACAATTAGGGTTCCAATTGTTCAATGTGCAGAGTGTATCATCACATCATAAGTGGATTTTCCAAAAGCCTAGATCAAAATCTACTCAAGCATGACAAAAAGATAAACCAAAACCAAATTCATTAAACAAACCAAAAGTGTTCAATACAAACCAAGAAAAAGAAGTAGAAATGGAGATGAGTGCAGAGATAGAAAGATAAAACCTGGATTGTTGAATACAAACAAATACAATACTGAATTGCTGTCAAAACTAAGCTAAGAACATGAAAGTAAACTCTAATCCTACTCTAAATCCACTCCTAAGGTGTTTCCTAAGCCTAAAAACTCATTCCCCAAGTGTATTTTCGGTCCTCCCCTTTGCAGCTGCAGAACCCCAAGCATATATATCAGTTTGGGCACCTAAAACCCTAAATTTAGCGCTCTTTACGTCCCCAAAGCACGGCCGTGGTCCAGGACATGGCCTGGCCGTGCTTCAGGCTGAAATTTGGGGAAACGCTACAGAATCCGCCCAGAACACGGCTAGGCCATGTTGCAGGCCTCCAAGCATGGCCTGGTCGTGCTAGGGCCGTGCCACCAGAATCTTCCAAATTTGCCAAAGTGCCAAACATGAAATTTGTAGCTCTATGTCTCTTCTTTCCATAGCCACTAGAATCACCTTAATCGGATCTAAATTGTAGGAGATATGACCCAATTAGTAACCAAAGGTCAGAATTCATCCTACTACACTGTGATTTTGATTTGAGAGCTCTGTAATGCCATGAAATCTCCCGAATATGACTAAGTGCTCAACATAAAAGTTGTATATTATTGTGTTAGCTTTTCATAGCCACTTGAATCACTTTTATGGGAGGTCATAAGACGGAGATATGCTCAAAACAGTTCTGAAAGGTCTGGAATTGCTGGAATGTAGCATTTTTCCATGAATTTCTTATCCTTTTCTTCTTCCTTTGTTCTTAATTATGATCACATCAGTGTGTTGGGGGCTGCCATGCTTCTTTTTGGTAAGCTTCCTCCTTGCTTCCTCCTCATCTTGTTCCATATCCATTTGGCACTTTTCATGAATGTTTTTCCTTGCTTCTTGGCCTCTTTTTCTCACCTACAAGCATAAAAACAACCAAAACAGTATTCAAAGCAAAACATAACCAAAAGAAGGGAAATAACCACAAGTTTACTATGAATTAGGGGATAAAATATAGCCATTAAGTACTCAAAATACCCCTTTATCAAAGCCAAATGAGCATTGTGTTTAAATAAGCCTTTAATTGTACTATTGTACAAAGAGACTTGTTTAAGTATTAATGAACTTAACTCTTCTTTGCCTAGTGTTGTAGTTTTTCTTTTGCACGATTATGAGAATGTATTCCCCGAAGAAATACCCAACGACTTACCACCAATTAGGGGAATTGAGCATCAAATAGATTTTATACCCTGGAGCATCAATTCTAAATAAGCTAGCCTATAGAAGCAACCCTAAGGAGACAAAAGAACTTCAAAGGCAGGTTAGAGAACTCATAGAGAAGGGGTATGTGTGAAAGAGCATGAGTCTTTGTGTAGTTCTAGTGTTACTTGTGCCTCAAAAGGATGAGACATGGAGGATGTGTGTTGATTGCCGTGCTATTAATAATATCACTATAAAGTATAGACATCCCATTCCTAAATTAGATGATATACTTGATGGATTGCATGGTTCTTATGTTTTTACAAAAATTGATCTTAAAAGTTGATATCATTAAATTAGGATGAGAGAAGGATATGAATAGATTACTGCTTTTAAAACAAAATATGGTTTATATCAGTGGTTAGTTATACCATTTGGATTAAATAATGCACCAAGTACTTTCATAAGATTGATGAATCATGTTTTGCGTGCTTTTATTGGAAAATTTTTGGTTCTATACTTTGATGATATTCTGATTTATAGCAAAAACTTGAATGAACATGTTGAGCATTGAAAACTTGTTTTACATGTTTTGAGAAAAGAAAAGTTGTTTGCTAACATCAACAAGTGTACCTTTTGCACAGATAAACTTGTATTCCTTGGATTTGTTATTAGTGCTAAAGGAATTGAGGTGGATCAAGAAAAGGTAAAGGCAATTCAAGATTGCCCAAGTCCTACAAATATGGGTAATGTTAGAAGTTTTCATGTGTTGGCTAGCTTTTATAGAAGGTTTGTAAAAGATTTTAGTAGCTTAGCTACACCTTTAATTGAAGTCATAAAAAAGAATGTGGGTTTTAAGTGGGGTGATGAGCAAGAAAAGGCATTTAATTTGATTAAAGAAAAATTGATTAATGCATCCTTACTTTCTTTACCTAACTTCACAAAAAAATTTGAAATTGAGTGTGATGCCTCAGGAACAGGTATTGGAGTTGTTCTAATGCAAGAAGGGTGTCTCATTGCCTACTTTAGTGAGAAACTAAGTGGAGCAGCCCTAAACTATCTGACATATGACAATGAGATGTATGCATTGGTTAGGACATTGAAAACTTGGCAACACTATCTTTGGCTAAAAGAGTTTGTGATTCACACTTATCATGAATCTTTACAGCATTTGAATGGTCAACACAAGCTAAACAAGCAACATGCCAAATGGGTGGAGTTTATTGAAACATTTCCTTATATGATTAAGCACAAGAAAGGTAAGGAAAACATCGTGGCTAATACATTGTCTCGAAGGAATGTTTTACTTTATACTTTAGATGCAAAATTGCCTAGTTTTGAATATATAAAAGACTTGTATGTTGATGATTCTGATTTTAGTAATGTATTTAATGCATGTGAGAAAGTGGCATTTGGTAAGTTCTTTAGGCATAATGAATTTTTGGTTAAAGAAAATAAATTGTGTGTGCCTAAATGTTCATTACACCCTTGATGGGGAATTTTGGCATATCCAAGACTTCGAGTGTTTTGCATGAACATTTATTTTGGCCTTATATAAAACGTGATGTAGAACGGATATGTGAAAAGTGTCTCATTTGTAGACAAGCTAATTTTACAACTAAACCTTATAGTTTATATACTCCTTTGTCTATACCTAGTGAACCTTAGATAGACATATCTATGGATTTTGTGTTAGGCTTACCTTGGTCAAAAAGGGGTAAGGATTCTATATATGTGGTTGTTGATAGGTTTTTTAAAATGGTACATTTCATACCATGTCATAAAACATATGATGCATCAAATATTGCTAATTTGTTTTTCAAAAAAATTGTGAGATTGCATGGCATGCCTAATAGTATTGTGTTTGACAGAGATGCAAAATTCTTAAGCTATTTTTGGAAGACTTTGTGGGGTAAGTTAGGGACGAAGCTTTTATTTTCTACTACTTGTCTCCCATAAATTAATGGTTAAACTGAAGCAGTTAATAAGACTTTATCTACTTTGTTATGTGCCATA
This sequence comes from Gleditsia sinensis, assembly GCA_037074535.1. Classification (NCBI taxonomy): domain Eukaryota; kingdom Viridiplantae; phylum Streptophyta; class Magnoliopsida; order Fabales; family Fabaceae; genus Gleditsia; species Gleditsia sinensis. The sequence goes on along the minus strand of CM073466.1, from coordinate 48,155,137 downwards.
ATACAAAAGAAATTGAAATCATGGGAGGAATGTTTGCCACATATTGAGTTTGCATATAATAGGTGCATACATTCTGCAACTAGGTTTTCTCCTTTTGAAATTGTGTATGTGTTTAATCCATTAACTCCTTTGGATTTAACTCATTTACCTATGGATGAGCGTGTTAACTTAGATGGAAAGAAGAAAGTTGAATTTTTTAGGCAGATTCATGAAAAAGCTCGACAAAACATTGAGAGAAAAAATGAGCAATATGTCAAACAAGCTAATAAGGGGCACGAGAAAGTTGTATTTGAGCCAGGTGATTGGGTTTGGTTGCATATGAGGAAGGAAATGTTTCTAGCTCAAAGACAATCTAAATTACTTCCAAGAGGGGATGGTCCATTTTAAGTTATTGAAAGGATCAATGATAATGTCTACAAACTAGATCTTCCAGGTAAGTATAATGTTAATGCAACTTTTAATGTTTCTGACTTGTCTTCTTTTGATGTAGGTGATAATTTAAGGCAAATCCTTTTCAAGAGGAAGGGAATGATGAGATAACAGTTAGGGTTGACAAACAGAAATGGAATACGGACCCGCTTTAAGTCATAGTTGGATCTATGATAAGAGTTTAGGCTAAAATATTCAAAGAAGCACTTAATGGTCTAATTCTATATGCCCATCAAGGAGAAAACTACAATAATAGTAAAGTAGAGTTAATACTAGTCCATATAATTAAAATCCAATTAACTATGGGCCAAGACCAGCCAATCTAAATATGGACCTAAAGTACAAGAAGATTGAAGGCTAAAGACTGAATATTGGCCCAAAATAATATATTTATTTAATGGCCCAATTTAGCCTACATTTTTTTCTAATTTATTTACTTGTATTTTTTTCTTTATTTGACTAGGAAAGTTTCCTATTTGATAGTTTCTAGAGAAATTTCCTATTTCTAATTTTCCTTGCCTTGTAGGAGTTTCCTATGATGTTTTCCTTGTTTGTTTAGGTAATTGGCCTATAAATAGGCATGTATTCTCTTGAATAATATAGATTATCATTAATAATATTGAGAGTATTTTCTTTTTGGTTCTTCAAAAAAATTTTCTGAACTTATCAAGATTTTCTTGTGGCGTTCAAGCAAGACTTATCACTCACTATCTTCTTCCTCTTTTTTGAGTATGGCATCTACAATATTCTTTATATCTTTAGTTCTTATCTCTTTATAGATAACGGGTCAATGTCACTTTTCTTTTTTATTTATTTTGTTATAAATCTGAATTAGAACATGATCCTTCCAATTGGATCCCATATTGATTCCAGGTCTCACTACTCTTGGTGAGGTTTATATTAGGAGTTCAAATCATTTGGTATTAGAGCCCTTGATATGAATCTCACCAAGAGTAGTGAGACCCAAAATCAATATGGGATCCAATTGAAAGGATCGTGATCTAATTTAGATTTATAACAAAATAAATAAAAAGAAAAGCGACATTGACCCATTATCTATAAAGAGATAAGAACCAAAAGGTATAAGAAATATTATAGCTGTCACACTCAAGAAAGAGGAAGAAGACTGTGAGTGATAAGTCTTTGCTTGAACGCCACAAGAAAATTTTGATAAGTTCACAAAAGTTCTTTGAAGAACCAAAGAGAAAATACTCTCAATATTATTAATGATAATCTTATGATACGAACCTGCATAACTCCACCTCAAAAGTTAGCTCGTAAGATGAAGATTGCAAACTTATATATATAACACCCAAGACCTCTCACGTTAACCGATGTAGGACTTTGCCGATATTTACTCGATAATCACCCTGACCATAGCACGGTTCACATCATTCACCTACTCTTTAGTTGGCATGTCCTCCTGCAAGGTGTTTATGGGCTACACTGTAACAACTCTATTTTTTTAAAGTCGCATGAAGTCATTACCTTTATTTAACTCATAATAACTTTCAATTAATTTAACCAAGCATAATTAAGGTTTACACATCATTAAGTAACAACATCCATACATAAATCAAACACATATATGTATACATCTTATTCATCCCTATTGACCAGTTCCGAGAATACGTGTGCGGGTTGTTGTACCTTCACCGAGATCTTAGCCAACTCGACCACAAACACCTTATTAATTTTTTGGGATCTACCCAATATAGAGTAACTTGATCCAACGTACACTAAGAGCTACAGCCAAAGAAAAATCTACAAAACTACTTTTCTAAACATGATATGGAAATATAGTGAGAATTAAATCCAAGTAGGTTCAACAATAAATCATAATTATCATCAATATAGCTCATCATGTCATGTTCATCTGTATAAGCTATAATAATTACCTTAGGTCACATGAATTCACTTTATTTATGCACATGAAAATCGTACAGTTATGACATGTATGGCATGAATAACTATTTTCAAAATATCATATGATGGCTATCAACTAATTTTCATGTAAAGCTACTCCGGTCAGGATGAGTACTTTCTACTCTCCGGTACGAGCTTTTCTCGCTTTGTCTGACATGGCACAATTTCTTTTATCATTAACATAATCATAACTGTTGGTAGTGCGTCCTATACTAGTGCACCACACAGACCACCATGTGACCGTGCTTATTTCTTTTCTTTTCTTTTCACATTAATAGCCAAAAATATGATTTCAATAACAAGTATGTTCATTATACTCACATGACATAATTTTTCATATAATCATTATCAAAAATCATTGGTAATCATGCCATGAACATAATCGCTTCAAATATCAATTTAAAATATTTCCCAAGTCAAAATTACACACACTTAAGATGGTAAAGAATTCATGCAATGGCAATGGCTATGGCATACACTAGTCATTTATTATTTTTATTTATAAGATTCTTCTTCTTTTTAAATATTACTTTTATTTTTTTAATTTCTTTAAGCTTAGCCTCTAGTCACTTTCCTTATATCATTTCCATTACATGTTCTCAAAAATTTAATACGGCATTATTCTTCAATTTGATTTCTATTATTATCCTATAGTTAATAAAGTTCATTTAGGGTAGAAAAATGTTGAAACTAAGCTTTACCAGCTTCCAACACGGCCTAAACGTATCCTATAACACAATTTGGCCATTTCCAATAAAACAACCATGCTTTAGACTTCAAAATTCCATTTCCATCGTCGAACATGGCCTAGATGTGCCTTGAAACACGGCCATGCTCTATGTTGTGTTATTCTCTAATGTAGGTTTTTGTCCTACCTAACCTTCTATCATTAATCTGAGTATAAATCCCTCATTTTAACTCCGAATTAGGTGATCTTCATGTCCATTTAAAGATAAAAAAATTATCTAAAACTATTATGTTAAACATTTAGCGAAATATTAAGGAATCTTATTGATATTACTCTATCAATTTAAACATTATTCCGTCTCAGGTAGGTTCTAACATCTACTTACTAATATGACCATATCTCCCACAAATGAATTCCAAATTGAGTGATTCCAGTGGCCAAATTTCCATGAGCCATATATCTATATTTTTAATGTTAACAATTTATTTTAATTCCTAACCAATTATTTATAGAATTTGAAAAATATAAGCTTCCCTGGTTACTCTGAAATCCAGTTTCCTAACCAAACCTTTTTGAAGGTTTTAGTTCATCATTATATTACATGCTCTTCCATTTTCTTTATATCTAATCATATTCCATCAAATTTTCACCACATTCAAATATAAAAAATAGTAGCATAACAATCATAAAATTTATCACCCATAGCCATACCCATGTAAAACTTTCCATACCAACTGAAATGTTCAAAACATTCATCATATGCAAAATAACATGTAACATGATATACTAACATCCATAACCAATTATCAAAGTAGCAAATATTGTAAATTTCATCAAAATTCTAATATTAAAATCCCATATAGATTTTACAAATTTCAAAGTTTTTCTTCAAAAAAAGCGATATTGTTAAACCTACCTAAAGATCTCCCTAGCTCACTTAGTGAATTTTTTTTCTTGTTTCCTTTTGAAGGAAGTAGCAAGATTCCTACCTTCCCTTAGCTTTTCTAGCAGCTTAAATAAGAGAAGGAGGGTGAATTTTTGAACCCCAAGGATGAAAATAAAAGATGGATTCAAATGGAGATTAAGCTAACTTACCTTGAATACTTAGTCTTTTAGGCTTCTCTTTCTTCTTCCTTCCTCTCTTTTCCTCTCTTTCTCTCATTTCCTTACTCTATCTTGCTTCTATTTTTTCCTCTTCCTTACTTGGACAAAATTCTAATGTCATTGGGGTGGTTCTTGCTTAAATAAATTGTCAAGTGGTCCTTCTTTCATAATCATGGGTCTACTTTATCACAATTAAGATGCACTTGGTTGCTTTTTGAGGAAAGACAACTCATGTCTTGTCTTCCTCTCCCTTAGTCAAGATATGCATATCAAAAGAAAATTTGTATTTTGAAAATCATGATAAAATATTCTTAAGATAAAGGACAAGGTCCCTTTGATTTAGGGATTTTTTTTTTGTCACACACAAGTATGATAGGTTTGTCTTTCTAAGTGGCAAGTTTTTAGCCCTTGAATCTCCCTTGCTTGGCTGAAATTATTTGTGTAGGATAGGAATATTTTGTCCTAATGCCATGTATTATTATACCACTTGCTAAAATTATGAGTGTAGGATATAGATATTTTTTCCTAATGCCATGTATTATCATACTACTTGCTAAAATTATGAATGTACGATATAGATATTATCACACCACTTGTTGAATTTTTGTCTTAATGCCATGTGACCTAATCTTTATTATTATTGTACTATTGTTTCATCACATGATTTATTTTATTTTATTTTTCCTCTTGGATTTGGGCTCATTCTTACCCATTTCCTTTGCTTTGGATATAATTCTACCTTTCTTGGAGGGCTTGATCACATTTTCATAATTTTTGGACTATCGGTCGAACTTCTATATCCTAGTCCAAGTCTATATTTTATTTCTTGCTTGGGCTATCCAATGGGCTTGCTAGAAACTTATGTGAAGTGGAAAAACCCTATATGAATTGTTCATAGGTGAAAGCCCAATTTATGAGTAGAGATGTTAAACTTAGAAATTTCTAACTCTTCAATTAGGAAAATTACCCTAATCCAATCTTCTTAAAATTTTAAGACATTTACTTACTTCACAAAAAAATTTATCTTCCTTACCAAAGAATTTCGCCTCTCTTTAGTATTGTATTTCTAATTTTTCCTATTAGGTTTTCTCTCTTTACTTATTCCCTTAATGTTAGAAACATTTTCTATGCATACATATAAGGTGAATAATTTTTAAGGATTATATTTCCTTAGATATCTAAAAATTGTCTAATAAATTTAATTTCCTTAATTAAATATTTATGTACCTTTATTAATAAAAGAAACAAAATTAAGGATGTTACATTTCTCTCCCCTAAAAGAAATTTTTTCCTTAAAATTTTAGAAATTACCTAATAAGAACAATTGCAGATATTTTTTTCCTCATAACTTCTTCCAACTCTCAAGTTACTTCTTTCAGAGTCAAACCTTCCCATAACACCTTAACCAGGGGAATGGTTTTATTTCTCAATTGCTACACGTCGTTGTGCAATATGGATGCTAGTACTAGCTGGTATGTCACGTTCTCCTTTATTTGGATTGGTTCATCCCGTATGACATATGAGGAATGTACCAACCTTTTTTTTTCTTTATTATTATACAATATTGAGTTCACATACACGTAATTAATCAAAACGTACATGCAACATATCAAACACATAGATATTTACATCTTGTTTATTTTGGTTGACCAATTCCGAAGATACAGGTTCGGGTGGTTGCACCTTCACTGGGATCTGAGCTAACTCGATCACAAACATCTTATTTGATTCTGAGATCTGCCAAACATAAAGTAACTCGATCCAATGTGCACTAAAAGCCAGAGCCATAGAAAAAGCTGCATAACTAATTTTTTGAACATGGTATGGAAATATAGTGAGAATTAAATCCCAGTAAGTTCAACAATAAATCATCATCAATATAGCTCATCATGTCATGTTTAGCTGTATAAACTACAGAAAATATCTTTGGTCACATGAATGCATTATATATATGCACATAAGAATCATACAGTAATGATATGTATGACAGGATTAACTATTTTCAGAATATCATATGATGGCCATCAACTTATTCTCATTTCAAGCTACCCCAATCAGGGTGAGTATCCTCTACTCTCCGGTACGGGCTTTTCTCGCTCCATCCAACATGGCACACTTTCTCTTTCTTTTCTTATAATCATAATCATAACCATTGGTAGGGCGTCCCTTACTGGTGCACCACATGGATTGCCCTGTGACTGTGCTCATTTCTTTTCTTTTCACAATGATAGCCAAAAATATGCTTTCAATAACAAGTATGTTCATCAAAATATAACTATTACCATAAATCATTGGTAATCATGCTATGAACATAACCATTTTAAATATCACTTTATAAAATATTTCCATGTCAGAATTTCACACTTAAGATGGTAAGAAGTTCATACAATGGCAATGGCTATGGCATATACTAGTCATTTATTATTTTCATTTATAAGATTCATCTTCTTTTTTAAATATTAATTTTATTTCTTTATTTTCTTGATGCAGGTTTTCATCATATCTAACCTTCTCTTACTAATCAGAGCATAACTCCCTCAATTGAACTCCAATGTAGGTGCTCTTGGTGTCAATTTCAAGATAAAACAATTATCTAAAGCTATTATGTTGAACAGTTTAGCGAAATATTAAGAAATCAAGGTGATATTACTCCCTCAAAGTACAAGTTATTTCCTCTCGGATAGGTTTTGACCTTTACCTACTAATCTGTCCATATCTCCCTCATATGAATTCCAAAGTAAGTAATTCCAGTGGCTAAAAATCCGTGACACATATAGCAATAATTTTTATGTTAACAATTTATTTTAATTCCCTACAGAATGTTCCCATAAATTAAAACACAAAAGCTATCCTAACATATTCTTCCCTGATTAACCATTTTCTGACCTTTACTTACTAATCGACCATTTCTACAACATATGGACTCCAAATTGAGTGATTCCAGTGGCAAACAATCCGTGACACACATAGCTATAATTCTTATGTTAACCATTTATTTTAATTCCCTACAACATGTTCCCAAAAATTAAAATACAGAAGCTATCTTAACATATTCTTCCCTGATTAACCATTTTCTGACATTTGCTTACTAATCGAAACATATTTACCTCATATGGACTCCAAATTGATTGATTCCAGTGGCTAAATATCCATGACACACATAGATATAATGCTTATGTTAACCATTTATTTTAATTTCCTACAGATAATTCTCAAAAATTAAAACACACAAGCTATCCTAACATATTCTTCCCTGATGAACCGTTTTCTGACCTTTGACTAGTAATCGGCTTATATCTTCCTCATATGGACTCCAAATTGAATGATTCCAGTGGCTAAAAATCCATGACACATATATCTTTAATTCTTATGTTAACCATTTATTTTAATTCCTTATAGATAATTCCCAGAAATTAAACACACAGAAGTTTAAAATTTTGCCACCCATAGCCATACCTATGCAGAACTTTCTATACCAGCCTAAGTATTCAAACATACATCACATGCAAGATCAATATGTAACATGATATAGAAACATCCATGACCAATCATCAAAGTTCTAAGATCAAAATCTCATATAAATATTATAAGTTTCAAAAGTTTTTTTCAAAAAGAAATATTGTTAAATTTACTTGGAACACTTAGTCTTCTAGACTTCTCCTTTCTCTTTCTTCCTTTCTTCCTCTCCTTTCCTCACTCTACCTTGCTTCTATTTTTCCTCTTCCTCACTTGGACGAAATTTCTAATGTTGTAAGGGTGGGTTTTGCTTAAATAGACCCTCAAATAATTTACCTTTCATGATCATGGGTCTACCTTATCACAATTAGATTACACTTAGTTGAATTTTTGGAAAACAAACAACTTATGTTCTTGTCTTTCTATTTTTTAGTCAAGATATGCATAGGAAAAGGAGATTTGTATTTTGAAAATTATGATAATATGTTCTTAAGATATGGGACAAGATCCCTTTGATTTAGGGATTCATTTCCTTTTTCTTTTGTCTTAATCAAGTATGATAGATTTGCCTTTTTAAGTGGAAAATTTCTAACCCTTGAATCTCCATTATTTGGTTGAAATTATTTGTGTGGGATAAAGATGTTTTGTCATAATGCTATGTATTATTACCCACTTGCTAAAATTATGAGTGTAGGATATTGATGTTTTGTCCCAAATTCTTGTATTATCATACCACTTGCTAAATTTTTGTCTTAATGTCAAATCACCTAATCTTGATTACACCATTATTCCATCACTTTATTTTTATTTTTATTTTCATTTTTCCTCTTGGGTTTGGTCTCATTCTTGCCCATTTTCTTTACTTTGGTTAAAATTCTACCTTTTATAATGGGCTCGGTCACATTTTCATGATTTTTGGGCTATCGGTCCAATTTCTATATCCTAGTCCAAGTCTATGTTTTATTTCTTCATTGGGCTATCCTATTGGCTTGCTAAAAATTTATGTGAAAAAGAAAAACTCTATATGAAGTGTCCATAGGTGAAAGCCCAATTTATGGGTGGAGATACTAAACTTAGTAACTTTTACTCTTAAATTAGGAAAAAATTACCCTAATTCAATCTTCTTGAAATTGTAAGACCTTTACTTCACAAAAATTTATCTTCCTTACCTAAGAATTTCACATTTCTTTAGCATGTTTATTTCTAATATTTCCTCTTAGGTTTTCTTTCTTTACATATTCCATTAATATTAGAACATTTCTATGCATATATGCAAGGTGAAGAATTTCTAAGGAAAATATCTAAAAATTACGAGATGTTACAAGGAATCTAGAAGATACTTCCACAGCTATGATATATGAAAACAATTATGCAGGTTAGACAAATTAGGTGGGAAGGCAACTTGATATGCTGATGTCCCCACTTTCTTCAGAATTTGGTAGGGTCCCAAAAATCGCGGACTTAGCTTTCTGGTTTTGAGAGACCTACCAACTCCAGTAGTCGGGGAAAGTTTCAGAAATACATGGTCTCCTTCTTTAAACTCCAAAGGTCTATGTCTCTTATCATAATAACTCTTTTGCCAACTCTGAGCTGTAAGTATTTTGTCTCATATCATCCTGATTTGTTCAGTGGTTTGATGAACTAGATCAAGACCCAACAAGTTCTTTTCTCTTATCTCAAACCAACATAGTGGAGATCGGCACTTCCTACCGTATAAAGCTTCATAGGGGGCCATCTTAATACTGGAGTGATAACTATTATTATAAGCAAACTCCACTAAAGGTAGGTACTTATCCCATCTTTTACCTTGCTCTATCACACAGGCCCTTAACATATCTTCTAGGGTTTGAATGGTTCGTTTTGTTTGCCCATTAGTCTAAGCATGGTAGGCAGTACTGAACCATGACTGGGTTCCAAAAGCCTCCTGTAACGCCTCCCAAAACCTCGATGTGAACCTCGGATCTCTATCAGAAACTATATTTAAGGAAATTCCATGTAGTCTAACTTTTTTCTAAACGTACAACTGGGCCAATTTGTCTAGTGAATAGTTAATCTTTATGGGCAAAAAGTGAGCTAATTTGGTTAATCTATCAACTATTACCCAGATAGAGTCATGTCCAACTAAAGTTTTAGGTAAACCCACGACAAAGTCCATCAAAATACTGTCCCATTTACAATTAGGGATCTCAAAAGGTTTTAAAAATCCCACTAGCTTTTGATGCTCTACCTTCAACTTCTGACAAATTAGAAATTTCGCCACAAACTCGGCAATGTCCTTTTTCATCCTTAGCCACCAATACATCATCTTTAAGTCCTGGTACATTTTAGTGGATCTAAGATGGACTGAGTATTTACTCTGATGTGCTTACTGTAGGATCTTAGTCCTCAACGCTCGTTCTTGAGGAACACAGACCCTTTCTTAAGACATGATTACTCCATCTTCCGAAATAGAAAAATCATCCTGATCATTATGATCCTGTAAGTATTGATCGTGAGCTTGAGCCTCTTTAATCTAGGCTTTAAGGTCACACACTCTATACTTAACCCATTAATGATTAGCTTCTTTGGAGTAAGATTAGTGTCCAGCTTTAAATTTCAAAACTCTTCTAACATCTACATCTCATACACCATTATCCGATCTATGTTCAAAGATTCTCGACTCAAGGCATCAGCTACAACATTCGCCTTTCCTGGATGATACTTTATCTCAAAGTTGTAATCATTGAGTAATTCTACCCATCTTCGTTGCCTCATATTTGACTCTTTCTAGTCCAAAAGGTACTTAAGACTCTTATGATCACAATACACTTCAAATGTCGCTTCGTATAAAAAGTGTCGCCAAATCTTTAAGGCAAACACCACTATCGCCAATTCAAGATCATGGGTTGGATAGTTTCCTTCGTGAGGTCTCAGTTGCTTAGAAGTGTAAGCAACTACTCTCTTATCTTCCATCAGCACACACCCTAACCCTTTCTTTGAAGCATCACTATACATGTCAAAATGTCCTATGGGGTCTGGAATAATTAAAATAGGAGGAGTGGTCAATCTTGTCTTAAGCTCCTGGAAACTAGCTTCACATTGATCAGTTCATTTGAAAGGACTTCCCTTTTTGGTAAATTTAGTTAATGGAAAGGCAATACGAGAGAAGTTTTCTATAAACCTCTTGTAATATCTTGCCAAACCAAGAAACTTCTGACTTCTGTAACTATTTTTGGTCTTTCCTACTGAATCACTATTTTCGTCTTGCTAGGGTCTATGGCTACCCCTTTATTGGAAATGACATGTCTGAGAAATTTTACCTCTGATAGCCAAAATCCACACTTCTCCAATTTGGCATACAACTTTTTCTTTTTCAGTACTTGTAGCACGATTAAGAGATGTTGTTCATGTTCTTTCTCACTCTTAGAATATATCAAGATGTCATCAATGAATACTACCACAAATTGATCTAGTTAGAATCGAAAAATGCGATTCATGTAATCCATGAAAATTGCAAGTGTATTTGTCAACCCAGAAGGCATTACGAGAAACTTATAGTGCCCATACCTAGTCCTAAAGGCTGTTTTTGGTACATCCTCCTCCTTGATCCTATTCTGATGGTTTCCTGATCTCAGGTCAATTTTAGAAAAGATGGAAGCTCCCTTCAGTTGATCTAATAAATCATCTATCTAATGGAATGTCACGCCCCTAATTTTAGAGCACATGAAACATATACTTTATGAACATATATTTTTCATAATAAGTATAATACACTCTTTTACAGATAGGTATTCCCATGTACAAACAATATATAAATCAAATCTATAAACATCAAAGTACAGCAGAAGTAGGGATCCTACTTGTGGCATATAGATCATACTCTAGAGTACAAGTACAATATAAATCAAAATCAACAAGCCTTGGAAACAAAATAGGCTCACTCAGAGATCATGTCGTCTAGCTGGTCAACTATCTGAAGGGAAAAGACCAAACTCTATAGCCTTATCTAAAAAACATATAAATATCGTGTAGTGAGTTTGACAACTCAGTGAGCAGATAATACCTCCTATGACGTCTTAGGTGAACATATGGATGTACTCATATTTTAAAAATTTTCACATAGGAGATACAGTTCGAAATTGCATCCTTATAGGACCTATATTTCAAATATTCTCAAATCAAAGGATATTCAAATATTCAAAACCATATAATGTACTGTATGATCATTAAACAAAAGTTGTTATGCATAAAAATATTTCACATGAAAACATTAGGAGGATCCCATATCAGAACCACCATATCAGAGTTTAGGCCCTTCCGTACTTTGTTGGTGTAGGATTTGCCTAAACTTAGCATCCCACTAAGGTTTGCCCTACCACCATTCAAGATGACACGTGAATGACTCTAATATGGGTATTTCCCAAGCACAAAGCAAGGGAAGGCAAATCTCATCTCATATAACTAGCATCTTGCCGAGATAAGAGGCATCTCGCTCTCCATCACATATCATATCCCGTGTATTGGCCCTCACACATGGCTAGCACCACCCTTGCTAGCTGAGGTATCAATGTGCACTAGGGCTAACATCACCTGTTGTTAGCAGACAATGTTTCTAATAGGATTCCTCCACAAAATTATCATATATACATATTCCATATCATTCAAACAGAGCTTTCAGTATGATACAGAATCTCAGTCTCAATACATATCATCTATCATAAATTACCCATTCAGGGTTTATCACATATACAATCCCTTTCTCGAGGCAATCATATAATCTTATAAATCAATGCCACATGCGTAAATATTCACTTTAATGAGAAATACATGTAGTATCAAATATCCTATGAGTTCAGAAATCCATTTCTCAAAACTATACTCTTCTTGAACTATATTCAAAATTGTAAACAATTCACATAATTTAATGCATTTCATAAACATATAAAAGTGTAAATATCTTATAAACATAATCAAATACATGTGTAAAGATCAAGAAGAGTATAGGGTAAGTCATAGAAAGATTTATCCACTCATAAGGTAAGGGCTCCAGATTGGACAACCCCAAAATGTATTTTTTCAATCCACATTTGACTAAATAGACCTCAAAAGCGTGTTTGAAGGATTAAAAAACCTAGAAAATGACTCCGGGAGCTTGGTCACTGTTCACGGCTAGAAAATATTGTTCATGCCAGCCAAAATCACTATTCACCACCAGAAATCACTTTTTTTGAGATGTTTTACTTCCGATCTGCGGCTGATTTGAAAAATTGTTTGGTTAAAATCCTAGTATTCTCCGTCCTGAATCTAATAGTACCCTCAATTTTGAGATTGGAAGCCAATAGGCACTTCAGATCTAGAGAGAAAAATGAAGGTTACTATTCACACTATTCATACTATTCATCAGTTACGAAAATCTTCCTCTTCCGCACCTGCCCCTCCCCCTTTTTATTTCTTTTTTCTTTTTACTTATTATTATTTAATAATTAAATATTTAGGATTATTTAAATTTTATTTCTTATATATTCATATAAATATCATTTTTCATCCTAAAGCATCCCAAAATTTTTTAAAAAAAATATATTATTGCAAAACTTTAGTTGCACCCTTACGTCATGACTTTTCTTGATAAAATTTTAATAAAAAAATCACAAAATAAATATCTTTATGCATAATAAAAGGAAAAATATTTCTAAAAATAAAACAAAAATTTATTATAGGCCAATATAATTATTTTAAGCAAAACAATAATTATTTTAATTAAAAGTATACTTGCTTTTAGTGAAACATGCATAATCATTTTAAAAAAAATAATACTTTTTTATAGTAAAATATTATTTAAAAATAAAAATTACGGGATATTACATTCTTCCCCTTTAAGAAATTTGGTCCCCGAATTTCAACTTAGCGTACCACATGTAGGGAATGGAATCAAGGCATAATTGAGTTACCAACCTTATTACTCAAATAATTGGATATATCTTTTTTGTATATCATTTTTACTTTATAAAAAATCTCTTCACTTGTGTGATTTTGTCATATAACCTTAACTACTATAGGGATTTCCTTCAACCATAAATTCTTCACTTGTCAATCAACAATAGACATCGGTTTTTTCTCATAATTAAGCTAAGTTTATGTTTAATTGAATTTCTTGAAATCCAATAACATGAGAAGAATCTGATAGGTACTTCCTTAACATTGATGCAAGAAAGACTATATCGACATCACCTAATCTTGATGGCAAGGTTAGGCAATGTACTACTATGCCTACTTTGTTTATGTTTTCAAAAGAGTCTATATACTAGAGTTTAACTTTTACCTTTGTTGGTATTTCATGCAAAGATGAATACAGTGTCCGAACGCAAGTGCACGTGTCGTGACCAAGTAATAAAGTGATGAGTGAGTTTCGTCCCACAAGGAGTGAACTAAAACTATTATATCGAGTTCTGCTGTGTGAAATGCTGTAGCAAAAAATAAAATGGTTCACAAGGTAAAATAAGGGTAGATCAATCAAATGCAACTATAACTAAGGTGAGGAGTGCTAAGGTGTAAAGAAAATGGTATTAGGTGGTCTAGGGTTGCTCAGGGTTGCCATGAACTGTTGCACTCATATTTGCTCTAGGAATTGCTATAGCAATTGTCCTAGGTGCCCAGTTCAGTCTTGAATGGAGTCTTCCCAGACTTCCATTCCTTGCAATTCTGAGGTTCAGACCTGCATTCCTGCATCAATCTTCACCCCCAAGTTGTGCATAAAGCTCCACTGCTGGGGTGATGGGGGACCATATATTCCTATATTGGCTGTCCCCATATATTCAAACTATTTTTCCAGCCTCCATTCCCCTCCTGGGTGAATATTGGCCTCAGTCTACCTCCACTAACTTCCGTTATCAGGGGAATTTAAAATATAAACACAGTTGAATGTAAAAACAATGCTGCAGCGAAATGTGTTATACTAAAAGTGTGCTCAAGTTCATTACAACCCTTACGCAACCCTAGCTGGAAACTAGCCAAGCCTTATGGTTACACTGATTACAAATTTTCCAAAATCACCGGTATGCATCCCAAGCGATTTGTATGAAGATACAAAGGCATTTATTAATAAAGACGGAGGAAAACACAACAAGAATAAAAATGGAAATATGGAAAAATTGCCACTATCCGGTGCTCTAGTGCCCTCCTATGCAGTCTGTGGCTTCTCTTTTTTCTCTACACCCCCTCTCTCGTGCATATCTTCTCGTCTCCCCCTCTGTCTCTTTTTATGGTTTAGCCTTGTGTTCCCAGTCAGTTGGATAGCTTTTGCTGACATTCCCCCTATTATGCAGTCAGCGTCCTTGTGTTAGCTTTTTTCCTCCACTTTCAGTAGTGGAGGCCTTTCTGCATCAGTCCAACCAGTAGCTTGCAATGTCAGTTGGTTGCTGCTTTCTCCTGCTAGGTGGATGATGCACCTACTGCGTAGCTCTGCTCCTCTGCTACCTGCGCCATAGCAGCAGAATCAGTTCCACGTGTAAGACAAAAAGGGGCAGCTCACTCAATATCACTTGTGTTGCTGCCATAATTGCCACATATGTTTACAAAACTGCTACAACAAACGAGATGGGTGATATTATATCCAAGGGAGTCATTCCATTTAATTAAGTCCAGGACTAAGAGTGCTCAATGTATCAAAACAGTGCAGTAAACATACTCCGAAAGCTCATAAAAACTGCAATAAGTTGCAGTTATCATCCTTCTTTCCAAACCTCATTACCTCTTTCATTTACGAGTCCTTAAAGAATATTTGGTCACCAACCGATAATTTCTAGTGCTCAAAATTCATGGTCCTTATAGACTTTTGGCCTATATTGAGTTTCTTATATATATTTTTCTAATCAATTTCACTTTATCAACGACATCTTATCATAAGTCTGCCTCCACTGAGTCATCTAACAGAAAATTTGTAACACCTCTTACATAAGGCTTTAAATCATCCAATAGCACTTTATTATAGGCAAATTCTACTAAGGAATCTCCCACCAAACTCAAAAATATATGCTTGAACCATGCTCTCCAAACTAGCATCTTTAACTTATGTTAGTCATATTCTATCTATTGCATGATATTCTAAATTAGATTCCAAAAGCTTAACCTTATTTAACTCATCCACCTATTAGGAGTCTTACGATGTTTAATGTAAAACCTCAAATGGTGTCATTTATATGTTGGCCTAATAATTATTGATATGGCAAGTTCAACTAAGGATAAATGATTTCTCCAAATTTTCACCAAAATTATATAAAGATACCTGAAGCATAAATTCCATTGCATAAACACATCATTTAGATTTACTATCAGCCATACTATAATATAGCAAAGATCTTTAGGCTTCCTGAATAGCTCTCTAGAAACAAAATATTAAATTTTTACTTGCTAACACACTGAACAACGAAAGAAATATCACTTGTATACTCTTTTTACCATTATGCTAATACAATTCTTTTAGATCCTAATATATCCTTATTGCCTTGAGATTATCCATATTCACAATCTATGGCTTCTTCTGAAATCTCATTTTTCAACCATTTTTCACATCCTAGATACTAAACTCAATTTAGCATCCTATAAACCCTTAACACAAAAATCTTGATCACTTACATTATTTTTGGACATGGTCCTCAAAATATTCCCCATATTTCCAAATTAAAAGTTCAAAGATTAATTTAAATCCTACTTTCCATATTTTATTCCTCAATAACTTCAACACCACTAATTCTCTTGATTACATTCGTCAAAGCACCATAAGGCCATCATCCATCTATTATTTTCAAACTTTTCATTACTTTAATATGCTAACCACTTGGACATCATAATAACTAAGTTTCAAAGAAAATAAATTAACTTTTCTTATAATAAGGGAAAAAACTTTGCATTTAATACCAAACATTAATAAGGGAGAATATAGTAGAACAGATAAAAAGCATAATAGAGAACGGTGCCAAAATAGAAAGTCAAAAATTTGAACAAAGTATTGAAGGAAAATTAAAATCAGTGGCCGTAATTCTTAAAAATCTATAAAAAAAAATCTAGCTATTATTTCAACAAAAATCGGTGGCTACAAGTTTTGAATATATGTGCCAAAATATACTTTAAAGCTGTTGATATTCAGTGGAAAAGAAACATTTCTGAGCTTATAAAAGTCTATGAAAAATAAAGAATACATAGTTAATTGATAAGATGCAGTTGATTGCTTTAAAATAGATGTAATCAATCAACTGTAAAATAAACCAGTCCAAATTAAAAAATTTCAAAATAGCTAGTCAACTGGCAAAAAAAATGGGAAAACAAAATAAATCATTTGATTGTCCCTCTTCAACAATTAACTTGTTCGCATTTTCATTCTCTTTTTTTCTGTTTTCTTTTTTGAAATTTTTACCTTCAATTTAGCTGATATCCACCAATCACTCACATAGCTATTCTAATTATGTCCGTCCTATTCACATAGTTATTATAAGTATGCCCTTCTTTGAGTTCTATAAACGCACACGTTAGTATTTTTACTTTTATACTCAAAGGTAAGGTGTCTGCAGCTATAGAGGGAACCACATTCCATCAGTTTCGAAATATTTGTATCTTTTGTAGTTCTAGTCTTGGAAAAGATGGAGAGTAAGTGAAAGCAGCACAAAATCTAGGTATGGTGCTAGTCAAAAGAAAACTTCATTTAGTGTATAATGGAGGTAACCGTGGGTTAATGGAGTATGTGTCTATAGCTGCACATATAGGAGGATGTCAAGTTCTAAGTATTATTCCTACAGCTCTGGCTACGTCAAACATCATAGGAAAAATAATTGGGGAAGAATTTAGGGTAGCTTCCATGCATGAGCACATGGCTAGAATGATGAGCAATGCTAATTCCTTCATTGCCTTACCAGGTGGTTTTGGTACTTTAGAAGAGATTTTTCAAATAGTCTCTTGGGCACAACTAAATATGCATAAAAAGCCGATAGGTTTGTGAAATGTTAACCATTTTTTTGATGGTATGTTGTCTTTTCTTGATCAAGCTGTGGAACAATGGTTCATCTCACACTCAGCATGACGAATTCTCATCTCGGCTTCAGATGCTGAGGAGTTGATTGATGCTTTACAAGCATATGTTCATTTACCTGATCCAACTATGGCTCAAATAGAATGGACGATAGATAACCACAGGAAGCACAAATTGGATTTGGATGTTCATCTTTAAATGTAGTAAAATATAGCCATTGCTGTACCACTTTTATTTTCTTAGGATCTACTTGGATACCATCCTTACCAACCATACTCCCTTAGAGTTGGTAAAACGATCTTTAAATGTTGTTTATGATCCTCTATACTCTTGGAATATATTAGTATTTCATTAATAAAGACAATAATAAATTTATCCAAGAATAGTTTAAATACTCTATTCATTAAGTCCATGAATGCAGCTGGGGCATTTGTCAAACTAAATGACATCACCAAGAACTCATAATACCCATAATGAGTCCTAAAAGAAATTTTTTTTATATATCCTCTCCCCTTATCCTCAATTAATGATACTCATATCTCAAATCAAATTTTTTAAAAAGTATTGAACACCTTGTAACTAGTCAAACAGATCATCTATACGAGGTAATAGGTATTTATTTTATATTGTCACCTTATTCAACTGTCTATAATCTATACATAGTCATAGTGATCCATCCTTCTTTTTTACAAATAGGTTTAGAGCACTTCAAGGAGAGTATTAGGGCATATAAATCCCTTGTCTAACACGTCTTGTAACTAATTCTTTTTTAGTTCCTTAAGTTCAACGGGTGTTATTCTATATTGGAATATAAACACTGATTAGGTTCCAGGAAATAAATCAATACCAAATTCTATTTATCGTTTCGACGTAATCCTAAAAATTCCTTAAGAACTACATCAAAAAATTCTCTAACCACTAGAACTTGATTTACACTGGTATATTTTATATCAACATCTCCCACCACTGCCAAATATCCTTGGCACCATTTTGTAATAACTTATAGATTGCTAAAATAGATATTAGAATTTTTTTTGTACCTCACTACGGTCTCCTTGTATTAAGAAAGAAGATTTTCTAGAAATATTGAATTTAATCATCTTAAGATGACATTTTAAAATGGCCTGACATGTTGCCAACCAATCCATTTCTAATATCACATCAAAGTCTACCATATATAGACAACTGGGTAAAATAGATATCATTTTCAGAAATGATCATAATTGGCATTTGTCTCAATTCTTTAAATTCTCTTGTATGTTTATCCCTTTCACTTTCAGGCAGTAATTGACCCATAGATACTTTTTAAGATGCCACAATATTTAATCAATCTTATACTAAGAAATTTAACAAACTTAGAATATAAAGGAAATTGAGACCCTATAGAATCCCTCAACAGTACCTGAAGTATAAATATGTCCAACTCAAATCCATACTAAAGGTCCTACTAAAGAATCATTTGCTCTGATAGCCACAGAAAAACCTAATGCTCTGATACTAACTTGTCACACCCCTAATATTAGAGCACGTGAAACATATACTTTACGAACACATATTTTTCATAACATGTATAATATACTCTTTTACAAATAGGTATTCCCATGTATACACAATATATAAACCAAATATATAAACATCAAAGTACAGCAGAAGCAAAGATCCTACCTTTGGCATATAGAGCATACTCTAGAGTACGAGTACAATATAAATCAAAATCTACAAGCCTTGGAAACAAAGTAGGCTCACCAAGAGATCATGTTGTCTAGCTGGCCAACTATTTGAAGGGGACAGACCAAACTCTATATTCTTATCTGAAAAACATATAAATATCGTGCAGTGAGTTTGACAACTCAGTGAGTAGATAATACCTCTTATGACCTCTTAGGTCAACATATGGATGTACTCATATTTTAAAATTTTTCACATAGGAGATACAGTTCAAAAGTGCATCCATATAGGACCTGTATTTCAAATATTCTCAAATAAAAGGATATTCAAATATTCAAAACCATATACTGTACTGTATGATCATTAAACAAAAGTTGTTATGCATAAAAATATTTCACATGAAAACACATATCAGAACCACTATATTAGAGTTCAGGCCCTTTCGTACTTTGTTGGTGTAGGATTTGCCTAAACTCAGCATCCTGCTAAGGTTTGCCTTACCACCATTCAAAAAGACACGTGAATGACTATAATATGGGTATTTCCCAAGCATAAAGCAAGGGAAGGAAAATCACATCTCATATAACTGGCATCTTGCCCAGATAGTAGGCATCCCGCTCTCCATCACATATAATATCTCGTGTGTTGGCCCTTACACGAGGCTAGCACCACCCCTGCTAGCTGAGGTATCAAGGTGCACCAGGGCTAACATCACCAGCTGTTAGATGACAGTGTTTTTAATAGGATTCCATATAATTCAAACAGAGCTTTCAGTATGATACAGAAATTACCCATTCAGGGTTTATCACATATACAAACCCTTTCTCGAGGCAATCATATAATCTTATAAATCAATGCCATGTGCATAAATATTCACTTTAATGAGAAATACATGTAGTATCAAATATACTATGAGTTCAGAAATCTATTTCTCAAAACTATACTTTTCTTGAACTATATTAAAAATTGTAAAAAATTCACATAATTTAAAGCATTTCAGAAACATATAAAAGTGTAAATATTTCATAAACATAATCAAATACACGTGTAAAGATCAAGAAGAGTATAGGGTAAGCCATAAAAAGATTTATCCACTCATAGGGTAAGGGCTCCAAATTAGACAGCCCCAAAATGCATTTTTTCAATCCACATTTGACTAAATAGACCTCAAAAACATGTTTGAAGGATCCAAAAACCTAGAAAATGACTCCAGAAGCTTGGTCACTGTTCACGGCCAAAAAATATTGTTCATGCCGGTCGAAATCACTATTCACCACCAAAAAATATTGCGGCTGATTTGAAAAATTGTTCAGTCAAAATCGTAGTATTCTCCGTCCTGAATCTAGTGGTACCTTCAGTTTTGATATCAAAAGCCAATGGGTAGATCTAGAGAGAAAAATGAAGTTACTATTCATACTATTCATCGGTTACGAAAATCTTCCTCTTCCACATCTCCCACTCCCCCTTTTTATTTCTTTTTTTCTTTTTACTTATTATTATTTAATAATTAAATATATAGGGTTATTTTAATTTTATTTTATATATATTCATATAAATATCGTTTTTCATCCTAAAACATCCCAAAAATTTCTAAAAAATTATATTATTGCAAAACTTTAGTTGCACCCTTACATCATGACTTTTCTTGATAAAATTTTAATAAAACAAATCACAAAATAAATATCTTTATGCATAATAAAAGGAAAAATATTTCTAAAAATAAAACAAAATTTTATTATAGGCCAATATAATTATTTTAAGCAAAACAATAATTATTTTAATTAAAAGTATACTTGCTTTTAGCAAAACATGCATAATCATTGTTTTTTTTTAAAATAATACTTGTTTATAGTAAAATATTATTTAAAAATAAAAATTACGGGATATTATACGGAGATGATACTTATTTTTGATAGTGACTTTATTCAGCTGTTTGTAATCTATGCATAGTCTCAAGCTCCTGTTTTTCTTCTTAACAAACAACATAGAAGCTACCCAAGGTGATACACTTGGTCTAATGAATTGCTTATCTAACAGTTCCTCCAACTGTTTCTTGAGTTCCTGTAGTTCTTTTGAGGCCATTCTATAAGGTGCAATAGAGATAGGCCCTGTCCCAGGTAGGAGATCAATAGAGAACTATATCTCTCTCTTGGGAGGTAAGTTTAGAATATCTGGTGGAAATGCTTCAGGAAACTCGTTGGCTATTGGGATTTCATCAAACTTTGGTTCAACTTCTATATCTGTCTGCAATTGAAGCAAACATCTGATCCCATATAGCATGACCAGTTACCATGCATACGTCTGCACTTAGTACACTTGACTATGGAAAAGTTTTGTTGGAAAGGTCGGGGACTTGCAGTCATTGGCCTCTTGCCAGTACCCTGTCCTTTTCCTCTAACATTTCTCCCTAAGTTTTATGGCTCGTTCTTCCTTTTCCAAAAGTTTCATCTTTGTTTCTCATCTGCCACAACCCTCAAGCTCTTCTCCAAGAGTTTGTATTTATTTATCAGAGGTACAAACTCCCTGATATCTATAGCCACAACAGTATTCCTTATTTCTGGATTCAATCCCACTTCAAACTTAACAGTCTTCCATGCTTCATCTGGGCTAAATCACAGGTAAAAGGAGAATTTAGACAACTCCTCAAACCTTGTGATGTACTGGTCTACAGTCATTCTACCTTGCCTAAGTTGGAGAAATTCAATCTCCTTCTCTGCCTGCACAGTAGTTGGGAAGTACTTTTTCGAAAAGTTGTATTTGAACACCTACAAGGTGATCTGCCTTCCCTGGTGAGCTAAAAGTTCTCTAGTTCCACGCCAGCAGTATTCTGCTTCATCTTTCAGCATATATGTAGTGAAGATAACTTGCTGCTCCTCAGTACAGCCCATCACTTCAAAGATTTTCTCTAGTTCCCTTATCCACCTTTCAGCTACAGTCGGGTCAAAGCTGCCTTGAAAACAAGGTGGTCTAGTCCTTAGGAACTCGGATATGCCATTATCATTTCTTGGCATTCGATTATTAGCTCCATTCTCACCATTCGAGTTATTAGCATTTTGAAGGTATTGCAAAATTTAGTTGGTAGTCATGACTTGGTCTCGAATTGCCATGGCCAGATTGTGTAGGATTTTCTCTGCATTGTTTGCTGGATTTCTCCTTGATGGTGCCATTTCCTACTGGGAAAAAACAAAGTTATGTTGCTATTGAGGTGATAAAACCCAATAGTTACTTTCAAAAATATTTAACAACAGTCATAATGTAACACCATATTTTTTTTTCTTTTTATCACAATTCTCATAACAATATATGTTTGCATAAATACCCATATATGTATATTACAAATCCCGCATAAGTATTCATAATACAATACTTGTCATAATTACAATACAAATACAAAAGTCCTCATACAGCACACCACCCTTAAAACACAAAGGGTAAGGAGTTGGTGCTGACATCGGGATCACTGGCAACGCTGTCCATGAAAGCATCTCACTTCCTTTTATCTGAACATAACACCACAAAATAGTGAGAACCTGGTTCCCAGTAAACTCAACCATTTATAATAAAATGTGTAAAAATAGATATTATGTTCAGCTGTATAAACTACAGAAAATATCAAGCTTTTATGATAAAATCATAACTTCTAATACACCTGCCTCACTCGGCGATCTGGCACAGTCAATGCATGAAAAACATAGCTCTTCATGTTGCGCAATGCTCATCGCTTTCCAGCTATAAAATCACACATTTTCACTCATTGCTTCTCTTTTATTCTCATTTACTTCTCTTTTATTCTCATGTGGTTGGGTGGCCTCATCGGCTCACTCAGGCTAGTAAGGCATCCCCTACTTGGTACCGTCACAGCCATACAACCCATCGATATTCATCGATGTCCACTCAAGTCAACTGCAATGCAGGATATAGAAATTGGACCGATAGCCCACAAACCATGAAAATGTGACCAAGCCCTCTATGAAAGGTAGAATTTTAGCCAAAGCAAAGAAAATGGGTAAGAATGAGCCCAAATCCAAGAGGGAAAAATAAGAATCATGTGAAGAAATAGTAATGTAATAATAATCAAAATTAGGTCACATGGCATTAGGACAAAACATCTATATCCTACATTCATAATTTCAACAAGTAGGTAATAATACATGGCATTATGACAAAACATTCTTATCCTACACAAATAATTTCAGCCAAGTAAGGGAAACTCAAGGGTTGGAAATTTATCACCTAGAAAGGCAAACCTATCATACTTGAGTGAGACAAAAGAAAAATGAAATAAATTCCTAAATTAAAGGAACCTTGTCCCTTTTCTTAAAAACATTTTATCATAATTTTCAAAATAAAAATCTTCTTTTGCTATGCATATGTTGACTAAGGGAGAGGAAGACAAGAACATGAGTTGTCTTTCCCCAAAAAAACAACCAAGTGCATCCAAATTCTAATAAGGTAGACCCATAATTATGAAAGGTGAACTACTTGATAGTTTATTTAACCCAAACTCACCCTTATAACATTATAATTTCGTCCAAGTGAGGGAGAGAAAAAACATAAGCAAGGTAGAGTAAGGAAATGAGAGAAAGAGAGGAGAAGAGAGGAAAGAAGAGGAAGGAGAAGTCTAGAGGACTAAATAATCAAGGTAAGTTAGCTTAATCTTTACTTGAATCTATCTTTTCTCTTCATCCTTCGGGTTCAAAACTCACCTTTCTTCTCTTATTTAAGCTTCTAAAAAAGCTAAGGCAAGGGAGGAATCTTGCTACTTCCTTCAAGAGGAAACAAGAAAACGAATTTACTAAGTAAGTTAGGGAGATCTTTAGGTAGGTTTAACAAAACATAGGTATGGCTATATGGGATTTTAATTATAGAAATTTGAGCTAGGGAGATCTTGAAGAAAAGTTTTGAAATTTGTAACATTTATGTGGGATTTTAATTATAGAAATTTAATGGAATTTACAATATTTGTTACTTTGATGATTACTCATGGATGTTGCTATATCATGTTACATGTTATCTTGTATATAAGGGATGTTTTGAACATTTCGGTTAGTGTAGAAAGTTCTGCATAGGTATGGCTATGGGTGGCAAACTTTTAGGATTTTTATGCTGCTTTTTTGTATATTTGAATGTGGTGAAAAATTGATGGAAGATGATTAGATGTAAATTAGGAATAAAATGGAAGAGGACATAATAAAATGATGAACGAAAACCTTAGAAAAGGTTTGGTTTGGAAATTGGATTTCGGAGTAACTAGGGAAGCTTCTATTTTTTAAATTCTAGGAAGAATTAGTTAAGAATTAAAAGAATTGACTAACATAAAAAATGTAGATATATGTCTCACAGAGTTTTAGCTACTAGAATCACTTAATTTGGAGTTCAAATGAGGGAGATATTGTCCAATTAGTAAGCAGTGATCAGAAAATGGTTAACCAGGGAAGAAACTATTAGGTAAGCTTCTGTGTTTGTATTTTTTAAAACAATATATAAGGAACTAAAATAAATAGTTAATATGAAAAATATTTATATATATCTCAAGAATTTTTATCCACTGGAATCATTCAATTTGGAATCTATATTAGGAAGATATGGTCAAATTAATAAGCAGTGGTTAGAAACTAGCTAACGAGGGAAGAATATGTTAAGTATGCTTCTATGTTTAAATTTTTGGGTAAAATATATAGGGAATTAAAGGAAATTGTAAATATAATAAATATAGATATATGTATCACGGATCTATATACTCTAAAAGCACTTAATTTAGAGTCCAGATGAGGGAGATATTACCCGAACTGTAAGCAGTGGTCAAAAAATAATTAACTAGGGAAGAATATGTTAAGTATGCTTCTATTTTTGAATTTCTGGGAAAAATATATGGGGAATTAAAGGAAATTGTTAACATAATAAATATAGATATATGTATCACGGGTCTATAGGTTTGAAAGCACTTAATTTGGAGTCTATATGATGGAGATATAGCTGATTAATTAGTATAGGTCAAAATCAGTCTAGAATCCAGGGTGGTAAATGTAAGCATTTTTGTTTATAATTTTCTGGGAATAATTCGTAAGGAATATAAAGAAATGATAAACATGAAAGTTGTATATAATATTCTTATCTTTTCAATAGGCTTTGGAATCACCTCAATTGGAGTTAGTATGAGGGAGATACGATTAGATTAGTAAGTAGGGGTCTGAACCTACCCAAGAAGAAATAACATTGAATTTGAGGGAGTAGTAACACCACGATTACTTAAGATTTCACTAAAATGTTCAACATAAAGGTTTTAGAGGATTGTCTTATCTTTCAATTAACACCATGATCACCTCAATTAGATTTTAAATGACGGTGTTATACTCTGTTTAGTGAGAGAAAAAATAATATTTAAAAACAGAAGAAGAATTTTATAAATGAAAATAATAAATGAGGGTATTATGCTCTGTTTAGTGAGAGAGGAAATAATATTTAAAAATAAAAGAAGAATCTTATAAATGAAAATAATAAATGACTAGTGTATGCCATATCCATTGCCATTGCATGAACTCCTTACCATCTCAAGTGTGAAATTTTGACATGGAAATATTTTATAAAGTAATATTCAAAAATGATTATGTTCATGGCAAGATTATAGTTTACCATTGATTTTTGGTAATGATTATTCTTTAATTATAAATTATGGCATGTGAGTATAACGAACATACTTGTTATTGAAATCATAATTGTGGCTATTAACGGGAAAAGAAAAGAAAAGAGATGAGCATAGTCACATAGAAATCCGTGTGGTGCACCATTAGGGGACTCCTTACTCACGGCTATGATTATGTTAATGACAAAAGAAAGAGAAAGTGTGCCATTTTGAACGGAGCGAGAAAAGCTCATACCAGAGAGTAGAAAGTACTCACCCTAACTGGGGTAGCTTAAAATAAAAATAAGTAGATAGCTATCATATGATATTCTGAAAATAGTTATTCATGCCATGAATGTCATTACTATATGATTTTCATGTGCATAGATAAAGTGCATTCATGTGACTTCAGATATTTACTGTAGCTTATACAGATGAACAAGACATAATGATCTATATTGATGATAATTATGATTTATTATTGAATCTACTGGGATTTAATTCTTACTATATTTCTATATCATGTTTAGAGGACTAGATATGCAAGTATTCTCTATGGCCGACTTTTAGCATACGTTGGGTCTTGTTTCTAGCAAGCCAATTGGATAGCCCAAGCAAGAAATAAAACATAGACTTAGACTAGGATTTAGAAGTTCGATCGATAGCCCAAAAATTATGAAAATGTGACCAAACCCTCCATGAAAGGTAAAATTTCAGCCAAAGCAAAGGAAATGGGTAAGAATGAGCCCAAATCCAAGCGAGAAAAATAAGAATTATGTGAGAAATATCGATATCCTACATTCATAATTTCAACAAGTAGGTAATAATACATGGCATTAGGACAAAAATCTATATCTTACATTCATAATTTCAACAAGTCGGTAATAATACATAACATTATGACAAAAAATCCTTATCCTACATAAATAATTTTAGCTAAGCAAGGGAGACTCAAGTGCTAAAAATTTTCCACCTAAAAAGGAAACATATCATACTTGAATGAGACAAAAGAAAAAGGAAATGAATCCCTAAATCAAAGGGACCTTATCCCTTGTCTTAAGAACATTTTATCATAATTTTCAAAATAAAAATCTCCTTTTGCTATGAATATCTTGACTAAGGGAGAGCAAGACAAGAACATGAGTTGTCTTTCCCCAAAAAACAACCAAGTGCATCCTATTTTTCATAAGGTAGACCCATGATTATGAAAGATGAACCACTTAATAGTTTATTTAAGGAAAATCCACCCTTATAACATTATAATTTCATCCAAGTGAGGGAGAGGAAAAACATAAGTAAGGTAGAGTGAGGAAATGAGAGAAAGAGAGAAGAAGGGAGGAAGGAAGAGGAAGGAGAATTCTAGAAGACTAAGTACTCAAGGTAAGTTAGCTTAATCTCCACATGAATCCATTTTTCCACTTCATCCTTAGGTTTCAAAACTCACCGTCCTTCTCTTATTTAAGCTTCTAGAAAATATAAGGGAAGGGAAGAATCTTGCTACTCCCTTCAAGAGGAAACAAGAAAAAGAATTCACTAAGTAAGCTAGGGAGATCTTTAGGTAGGTTTAACAATATCTCTTTTTGAAGAAAATCTTTGAAATTTGTAACATTTATATAGAATTTTGATCTTAGAACTTTGATGAAATAAACAATATTTGCTAATTTGATGATTGGCCATGGATGTTGCTATATCATGTTACATGTTGATCTTGCATGAGATAGATGTTTTGAATATTTCGGTTGGTATGAAAATTTTTGCATAGATATGGCTATGGGTGGCAAAAATTTAGGGCTTTTAATGCTGCTATTATGTATATTTGAATATGGTAAAAGTGAATGGAAGATGGTTAGGTTGGTAAATTAAGTATAGCCTTAAAAACCTAGGGGAAAACTAGGAGAAATTTCTGTTAAGAAACACCCTTAGTGATGCATGATTTGATTCTATTTTTCTTTAGAAGTGGATGATGGAATATGTTAAATTAAGTAAGAAATATAATTAAATGTTGAGATGAGTAATTCTTTGGTTAGGTGGAAATTTTGAAGAAAAATGGAAGATGAATTAATAAAAGGATGAACTAGAACTTTAGGAAAGGCTAGGCTAAGAAAACTGAATTTCGGAGTAACTATGAAAGCTTTTGTTTTTTAAATTATGGGATGAACTGGTTAGGAATTAAAAGAAATTTTTAACATGAACAATGTAGATAAATGTCTCACAAAATTTTAGGCACTGGCATCACCTAATTTGAAGTTCAAATAAGGGAGATATGGTCTGATTAGTAAGCAGTGGTCAGAAAAATGTTAACCAAGGAAAAATCTATTAGGTAACCTTCCGTGTTTGAATTTCGAGGAAACATTCGTAGGGAACTAAAATAAATAGTTAACATGAACTATATATATATATATATATATATATATATATATATATATATATATATATATATAAAGAATTTTTAACCACTGGAATCATTCAATTTGATATCCATATTAGGAAGATATGGTCAGATTAGTAAGTAGTGGTCAGAAACTAACTAACCAGAGAAGAATCTATTAAGTATGCTTTTGTGTTTGAATTTTTGGGAAACATTTGTAGGGAATTAAAGGAAATTTTTAACATAATAAATATAGATATATGTATCATGGATCTAAAAGCTCTGAAATAACTTTATTTGGAGTCCATATGACGAAAATATGGCTGATTAACGAGTAGAGGTCAGGATCAGTCTAGAATCCAGGTTGGTAAATGTAAGTGTTTTTTTTGGAATACTTTGTAAGGAATCTAAAGAAATGATAAGCATTAAAGTTGTAAATATGTGTCTTATCTTTTTATAGGCTTTTGAATCATCTTAATTGGAGTTTGTACGAGGGAGATATGGTTGAATAAGTGAGAAAATGGCACAAAACATAGCCAGACCGTGTTCTAGGTTACTTCAGCAAAGGTAGGTTGTGTTCAAGGTGTTTTTGAGTATTTTTGAAGTATTTTTCTGGTATGGCTATGTCCTGGAACATGACTAGGCCGTGTTTGGAGATGGTAGAGCTTATTTTTAACATTTTTCTACCCTAAATGAACCTTATTAACTATAGGGTAATAGTAGAAAGCAAATATGAAAAGAATACCCTATAAAATTTGTAAAAACATGTGTTGGAAATGATATAAGTAGGAGGAAAGTAACTAAAGGCCAAGGATAAAGAAAATGAAAAGATGAAAATAATATTTAAAAAAGAAAAAGAATCTTATAAATGAAAATAATAAATAACTAGTGTATGCCTTAGCCATTGTCATTGCATGAACACCTTACCATATTAAGTGTGTAATTTTGACATGGAAATATTTTATAAAGTGATATTCAAAAATGGTTATGATCATGACATGATTGCATTTTACCACAATTTTTTGTAGTGATTATGCTTTGATGATAAATTATGGCATGTGAATATAATGAACATTCTTGTTATTGAAATCATATTTTTGGCTATTACTGTGAAAAGAAAAGATACGATTATAGTCACATGGTGGTCCATGTGGTACACCAGTAGGGGACACCTTCTCACGGCTATGATTAGGTTAATGAGAAAAAAAAGAGAAAGTGTGCCATGTCAAATGGAGCGAAAAAAGCCTGTATCAGAGAGTAGAAAGTACTCACCCTGACCGGGGTAGCTTAATATGAAAATAAGTTGATAGCCATTATATAATATTCTAAAAATAGTTATTCATGCATACATATCATTACTGTGAAATTTTCATGTGCATGGATAAAGTGCATTCATGTGAACTAAGATATTTGTTGTAACTTATACAGATGAACATGACGTGACGAGCATTATTGCTGATGATTATGATTTATATGGCTGTGGCTTTTAGTTGGATCGAGTTATTCTATATTAGGCAGATCCCAGAAATTAATAAGTTGTTTGTAGTCGAGTTGGCTAAGATCCCGGTGAAGGTGCAATCACCTACACTCGTATATCTGGAATTGGTCAACATGGATGAATAAGATGTAGATATTTATGTGTTTGATTTTTGTATGGATATTTTGATTAATAATGTGTATGTGAACTCAGAATTGCATCAGTGTTAATGGTAGACTTTAAACCTTGAATTATGCGTAGTTAAATTAATTGAATGTTATTATAAGTTAAGTAATTAGAAGTAATGAAGTAATGACTTTATGGGACTTTATAAATATATATATATATATATATATATATATATATATATATATATATATATATATACACATATATAAAATGGAGTTGTTACAACATTAGTGTTCTAATTGGTTTTGGTCTTGTTCATCCCACTCTCCCCATTGCGTTGTATTGTTTAATCATTTTGTATGGCACCCAAAAGAGCCAGAATTGGCCAAGCATCCTCCCAATCCTAAAAACCTCGTAGATGACAAATCCAAAGACTATCCCAACTTCCTCATCAAATTAATAAGTATGGTATAGTATTCGTTGATGAAAATCAACGAACACAATACGATACTTTAGTAAAACGGGGAATGTTGAGTACTCAGTATATGAATGAACAATATTTAGAATGGTTCGACCTTTTAGTTGACGTTACTTGGTTGATAGGATTGGGTGTACCACTTTTATTGGGCTTTGTTACTTGGCCCATGCTCGTACCACCTTAGAATATTTCAATTTAGTTAATGTAGTCCTATTTCGGGGTCCTAACATCGACCAAGGCTGCGTTAACTTTAAATTATTTGACCAGGCATACATTTTATCTTTATCCCAATTTATTGCATTGTTTAGATTTCCTCCTGAGGGAACTAGAGCGATCCCTCAAAGTTTCATTGCACAAATTTTTTTGGATTCAATTTCTGTAGAGGGCAATACAGTGCATATTGGTGAGCACTGCCGCAGGTGCACCCAAATTAATACCTTATCTCAAAACTAACCTGTAGTAGTGGGAGTAAGGGTCGATCCCACAGAGACTGGAATTACCTTATGTGATTAAAAGGGGCGAATTGATAATCACAAATTAAGTAAAGTAAACAATAATGAAAATAAATAAGCGAAAGTGATTAATGATAAAGACATTGGTTTCGGTTGGTATCCACCGTCAAGGGATTACATTGATCATCGACAACATAATCAATCTGTAAATGAACATCTATCATTGGGGTTTTAACCCTGTTTCTCCTTAAGCCTAGCAAATTAATGATAATCACACTAATAAAACCCTAATCAACAAGCCATCTTTTAGCACATCGGTAAAATATAACTTGTTAACCGCATGAAGAACTAGAGAAACTGACAAAGCTAAACAAATATAAACACATCGGCTATATCTAATTTAGTCAATCATTCATCATAGGTTCAATGATTTATAATCCAAAACCCTCAAACCTATTTGCCTCACGAATCGCAGAATTAGAAACTTTGTTCAAAACACAATTCAGCTGTAGATTAAAACAGACGAAATACTAGTAGGCCTCCTAGCAATCATATGAATAATCATTAAGAATAAGAACAGATGAACAATCAATATTCAAAACAAATTGAAATAATAACATCAGATCCACATCTCACAATGTATAAAAATTCCTTGAGGTTTCAACTCACCTCAACCAACTAAAGAGAATTAGCCACGCAGGGCCATAAGATAAACAAAAGAAGAATTGAAGAATGTAGATGAAGAATTTGGTGAAAGATTGGATGCCTTCTCTGGTTGCTTTCCTCTCTTTTTATAGACTTTTCCCTCCTAATCGAAGTCAGAACATATTTTAGGTCAAATTCCCATCCATTCCCTTCAATTTTGAGCGAAAACGACCTAAAATCGCGAAATCAGCAAGTCCCCTACGGCTCACGGGCGCCGCAGCGCTACGAAGTTCTTGCCACAGGGCACCGCAGCGCACTGGGTTGAGCACCGCGGTGCTCGCTCCTGGAAAGCATGGGTGCCGCGGCGCGATGTGTAGCGCCGCGGCGCTTCGGATTGTCTTATCGTGGCGCCGCGACGCTCCCTTGTGAGTGCCACGACTCCCAGAATCTTCTGGATTTTGCCAAAGTATCAAACATGAAATTTGTAGCTCTATGTCTCTTCTTTCCATAGCCACTGAAATCACCTTAATCGGAGTCCAAATGAGTGAGATATGCATCACTTAGTGACACAAGGTCAGAAATCAGCATTTTTCTATGATTTTCTCTCTATTTTCCCCTTCATTTCTTCTTTATTATTCCTAAAACACAAAACACAACACTTAGTTAATTCATACCTATTTTCTAATAAAATTAAATAAAAATCAACTTAAAACATGTCAAAAACATGCTTATTTTATAGCATGTCAAATACTCCCACACTTACTCTTTTGCTTGTCCTCAAGCAAACATTGATTCATGTAAACATAATTCAATATATGAAATGAGTTAATGGCTTACCAATATGCTGCCTCATAGTGAAAATTGTATGCTCTTGAAGAAATTTTAGAAAATTTCATGACCATGTGCAACATTTAATTCAAATGCAATTTATAATTTTATTCCCTAAAATCCATTGTGTGTGTGTGTCTTTGGATAACTTAATTTTCTTTTACCTAAATGAGCTTATATATCTCAGGAATTATAGCATGGCTCTCTATTTAAAATTTCCATAGGCTTATTTTTCATGCTACTCTCCACTAATGTAGGCTAAAACTACTTCTTAGGATCAAAAGAACTTAACTTAGCTTGTAATGTGGCTAGGCTATGGGGTGAGATAAAAGATATAATTTAAAGCTCAATCTCCCAACATCACATGATTAACTCTGATCTATTTGAGCTAATTCTCAAGATTGGGGAAGTTTTTCCCCCACACTTATTTCCTTGCTTCTCTACATTCTATTTTTCTTTGATTCTCTATTTCTTCCTTTTTTCAATCACTGGATAGACTTTCAGTAGTCTTCTGAGAATATATATATATATATATATATATATATATATATATATATATATATATATATATATATATATATATATTCTTTTCTTTTGTCCTTGCTCCACCCTTCCACCCTTTCATTAATGTAGATCTATAAAACAAATATTCAGAAATTAATCATGGAGTGAGTGAATCAAGTAGAAAAAATAAAGATATCAATCACAAAATTTGGTCTTGGCTGTTTTGTGGGTATAAAATAAAATGTTAATTAAGCTCAAAATAGAGGTTCTAAGGATATTCACTTGTTTGGGTTAAGCTTGAAAGGCTTAATCTCATCAAAAAAATGCCTAAATCATCTCCTAATTGTTAGTATTAGCCTAGGATTTCGCCTCAAGTAGCATTTAAATAAGTTCTAGAAATTTAAAAGAGATCATAAAATATTTTTGAGTTATATAATCTTTTTCTAAGTAAAAGACAAATTAAATATCCAAAATTACTGTGCAAAAGAATTTCAGGATTTTTAGAAAATAGGTAATCATAAATTGAAAAGAATTTAAAATTACACATAATTATGACTTTCCTACATCTCTCAAGAGCTATAAGCAATTTAAACAGTTATATCATTGGCTATCGGTTCAGCTATCACAAACTCATAAATTGAAATTTTGTTCACATGCTCACCTCATGACAAGATTAAAAGTGCACATATCATAAAATGTATCAAAGTAGGAAAGTGCACATGTGTATGATATATTATACAGTCATCCAGCTGAATTATAAAGTGACCCCCCCCCCACACTTAAAAACATACATTGTCCTCAATGTAAGAATATAAAAGGGACAAATAAAAACATAAGGAGGGGTTCAGTGAAACTTCCCTGACTAGTGATCACCATCCATCTCATCTTGCTCAGGTGCAGGCCTAAAGGGTGGTTCAGGAGGTGCTGGGAAAGCAATCGGGAGGTTCAGGGCATGAGCTAACTGGCTAAAACATGTATGATGATGCTGTGCAATAGAGTGCTGATGGAGGGCCAAATCGTTCATTTGATGGCTCAGACACTCTGTGCGCTCCCATAAATCTTCAATGGTATGCTGGGATGATGGTGGAGCTGAGCTGCTTCCCGGTTCCTCTGTAGGTATTGGCTGAATCCCTAACTCCTCCTCTGCTGCTTCTTCATGGCCTTTGTATTTTTGGATGTCTGCATAGGAAATAGGCTTCATTGGGTGAATGAGAGCCTCAGTGGAATCCCAGCTTACGCCCGCTCTCTGACATAGACCAGTAATTAAACTAGTGGCAAATAGGGATCTGCCTCGAGCATTGATACAGCCGAGCAGCTGCCTATGAATAACCTTGCCTACATCAATAGAAAGCCCTTTTAGTATTACATAAAGCAAAATGGCCCTTTCCCGCCTGACTTGACTCATGTTGAGGCTGGGCATGAATCTGGCTGACACGAAATAGTGCCATGCTTTAGCCACTTTAGTCATGTTAGCTCTAGCAAGGTATAACAGATGGCCATTGCTATCTAATTTCCATGAGGCCCCTCTGTAGCATAGAGTGCATATCACGTCTTCAAAGTCAATGTATGATTGAAGAAGTGTCGTATATTCATCATCCTCAATATCAGGCAGGGAATAGAATTCATTAATAGCGTGCGGAGTGAATGGCACCATCTTGCCTCTAACCCGTGCTTGATGACGTTCGTGAACTGTAGCATTGGAGTAGAACTCCTGAACTATGGGAATAACTCCTGGTTCTGGGTTCCTGCAGAAAATCTCTCAATGCCTATGGAGGATATTGTCTCTGTGAGGTAGCCCTTCGGTGATAAGAAATCCACGTTCTGGAACTATAGGTTTATGCACCACCACTTTGATGTGGTGTTGATAAACCGCTTCAGTCACAAAAGCTCCGGTGTCGAATGCCGGAGGGTCCTCAACTCTGTTCTTCCTCTTAGAGATGACTAATTTGGAAGTTTTTGGGGCCATTGCACTTGGCAAACTCTGTGGGGCGTTTTATCAAACACCTAGTGTGCACTTTTGAAAAATGGAGAGAATGGATGGTAGATTCGTAGCTTGAAGTCCCAAAGCAATAAAAACCAGTAGCAATGAAGTATAGAGATCAACTTCAGCAGGATAAACAAAGTAAATCGTACCCAATTCAGCGTGATTTGTGGCTGGAAAGTGTGAGATCAAAATTTCTTGACAACACTTGAAAATTGGTGTGGAATCCAGCTCAAATGCTGAAAAGAAGTGTATAATCCTGCAAAAGAGGATGCATAATCATGTAATGTTAGCAAGATAACGTAATAGGAGGTGGTTGTGGTTGATTCAAAGAAAGAAAGTGGAGTGGGAGGTGAAATGGATGCAAAAAAATGGAGGGAAAACCGAGAGGGTCGCGACCCTCTTTAGAGAGCGCTGTGGCGCTTTCTGCTACAACGCAGAGCGCTGTGGCGCTCTTTGCTACAACGCAGAGCGCCGCGGCGCTCACCCAGTCTGGGCGGCGAGCGCCGCGGCGCTTGGTTCGGGCACTGCGACGCATGTGCGTCCGCAGGTCTGTACTATTTTTTTTTTGGAAAAATTAAACTATGAAAAGAAAAATTAAGAAGAAGAAGAATGGATGTTGGGTTGCCTCCCAACCAGCACCTTTGTTTTACGTCGTTGGCTCGACTCAACTCCCTATCTTTGTTCATGGAGGCTCTTTGAGGTTCATTTTAAATTTCTGAGACTGGTTCAATCCTTGAAATTCAACTGCATAACCAAAAACCACATCAGTAATAACAAGTGGTCCTAACCAAGGGAGAGATTTCTTACCTTTAAAGGGTCTAACCCCGTTAATTTCCAAAATTTGATGCAACTCTACAATCGGGTCTATGCCTTTAAGGTTTGCAATTGTTTTTATAATGGCATTTCTTTTTTTCTGAAAAATATGCATCAATTCTTCTTCTTCTTTAACACCCAAATTCTTGGCAACTAGAATAGGTGATGCTTCCCCTACTTCCAAGTATTTCAAGTGATTGGAGAGAGGTGACAAATTGGACCCAGGATCCTGCAAAATAGAAGGTGCAAGAGTAGTATCAGAATTTGATAATTCCTTATAAGCAACCTTACCTTTTTGTGGCCCTTCTGAAAAATCATTGAGTGCAGTTAGTTTCTCCTTTGTTCCTTCATCTAAGTCTATCTCACCATCATCTGCTGCCATAGATTTGTTCACACGTTCCTCCATTTTATCCTTTTCATCTAATTCAAAAATATTGTATGCCAACGAATCAAGTACATCAATAGAATAAACAGGAGTATCATCACCTGGGTGTTTCATGGCTTTATACATATTGAATTTTATTACTTCACCATCAAATTCCATAGTGAGTGTGCCATTGTGAACATCTATCTTGGTTTTGGAGGTTTTCAAGAATGGTCTCCCTAATAATATTGGAGAATTAAAATCCCCATTGTCCATGTCAAGCACATAAAAATCTGCAGGGAACACCAAATCATCTACCTGCACCAAAACATCTTCAATTATTCCCTTAGGATATGCAGTGGACCTGTCTGCTAGCTGAATTATCAAATTTACAGATTTCAATGGTCCCAAATTCAAAGATGTGTATACAGAATATGGCATAACATTGATGGAAGCTCCTAAATCTAACATAGCCTTTTCAATGCGAGTCCTCCCAATTTTGCATGGAATAGTAAACATACCTGGATCCTTGCATTTAATAGGGAGTTTTGTCTGTATCATAGCAAATACATTCTGACTCATATGAATCTTTTCAAAATCCTTTAATTTTTGCCCTTCTTTTTTAGTACATAGTTCTTTCAAGAACTTTGCATATCTTGGCACCTGTTTAATGGTATCTAAAAGGGGGAGATTAACTTCACATTTTCTAAAGACATCATACAATTCAAAAGTTTTCTCATTTAGCCTATTCTCTTTAAGAGCTTCTGGAAAAGGAGGTACTACTTCATAATTTAAATTAGAAGGAGACTTACCTGTAGCTGTAGGTGCTTCATTCTCCTTAATTGATTTTTCAGTTTTCTTAGGAGAAGAGACGGATAGTGGACATTCAATTCCCTTACCATTAATTGAAATAATTGCACTGACATTTTCTCTAGGATTCACCACAATTTGAGAAGGTAACTTACCTGAGTTCTGAGCATCCAATTGACTCACTGTAGTTGCTAACTGACCTATTTGAGTTGTCAGATTCTGGATGCTAGCTCTTGTCTCTTGCTGAAATTGATGAGAGTTATGTACCAGAGTTTTTACAATGTCTTCCAATGGATTACTTACCTGTTGATCCTAGGGTGCATTCTGTCTAAGATAATAGGCTTGCTGATTTTGTTGAAAATTTTGTCCTGCAGGCCTATTTTGTGCACTCCCATATCTGAAATTGGGATGATCCTTCCATCCAGAATTGTATGTATTAGAATAAGGATCATACCTATTTGATTGGCCAGGAAAACCTCCTACAGCATTCGCTTGTTCTGTGGATTCTTCTTGAAGTGTAGGACACATGTCAGTTGGGTGCCCTGTGGCTGAGCATATTCCACATACTTTAACTTGCTGTAGTGTACCTATAGCCATTTGACGCACAAGAGAAGTAAGTTCAGATATTTGATTCTGAAGAGAAGTAGTACTTACTTCCTGGGCATGTCTAATAGGAGGATCATGCCTAAAGCCAAATTGTTGTGAATTGGCAGCCATATTTGATATCAGAATTCTGGCTGCCTCAGGAGTCTTATCTACTAGTGCTCCTCCACTAGCTGCATCTATCATGCTCCTATCTCCCTGCAAAATACCTTCATAAAAATATTGGATTAGTAGCTGTTCACTAATCTGATGATGTGGGCAGCTTGCACAAAGTTTCTTAAACCTCTCCCAATATTCATAAAGGGTTTCACCATGCAATTGCCTAATGCCGCATATCTCTTTCCTAATAGTAGCGGCTCTAGATGCAGGAAAATAACGTTCTAAAAACATTCTCTTCATCTCATTCCAAGTAGTGATAGTACCAGAAGGCAAATAATACAACCAATCTTTGGCTGAATCTTTTAAGGAAAAAGGAAAAGCCCTGAGTTTTATTTGTTCCTCAGTTACTCTAGGGGGCTTCATACTGGTACATACTACATGGAACTCCTTCAGATGTTTATGCAGGTCTTCACCTGCAAGACCATGAAAACTTGGTAAGAGATGAATTAATCCAGATTTCAACTCAAAATTAACATTATCATCAAGATTAGGAAAAGTAATGCATAAGGGTTGCTGATGCAAATCAGGAGCTGCAAGCTCCTTCAGAGTGGGATGCCTGGCCATGATCACTTCCTCCGTATCCTGATCAATGTCTTCTTGAATTTCTCTTCTGTGCCTGTATACAGATTTTCCAATATCTGGATTGAACTGTAAATCTCGAGAATTAGAAGAACGAGTTACAGGCATAAATAAATAAAAAATCACAAAAAGTAATGACGCAGTCCCCGGCAACGGAGCCAAAATTTGGTGCGCACTGTCGTAGGTGCACCCAAATTAATCCTTACCTCAAAACTAACCTGTAGTAGTGGGAGTAAGGGTCGATCCCACAGAGACTGAAATTACCTTATGTGATTAAAAGGGGGGAATTGATAATCGCAAATTAAGTAAAGTAAACAATAATGAAAATAAATAAGCGAAAGTGATTAATGATAAAGACGTTGGTTTCGGTTGGTATCCACCGTCAAGGAATTACATTGATCATCGACAACATAATCAATCTGTAAATGAACATCTATCATTGGGGTTTTAACCCTGTTTCTCCTTAAGCCTAGCAAATTAATGACAATCACACTAATAAAACCCTAATCAACAAGCTATCTTTTAGCACATCGGTAAAATATAACTTGTTAACTGCATGAAGAACTAGAGAAACTAACAGAGCTAAACAAATATAAACACATCGGCTATATCTAATTTAGTCAATCATTCATCATAGGTTCAATGATTTATAATCCAAAACCCTCAAACCTATTTGCCTCACGAATCGCAGAATTAGAAACTTTGTTCAAAACACAATTCAGTTGTAGATTAAAATAGACGAAATACTAGTAGGCCTCCTAGCAATCATATGAATAATCATTAAGAATAAGAACAGATGAACAATCAATATTCAAAACAAATTGAAATAATAACATCAGATCCACATCTCACAATGTATAAAAATTTCTTGAGGTTTCAACTCACCTCAACCAACTAAAGAGAATTAGCCACGCAGGGCCATAAGATAAACAAAAGAAGAATTAAAGAATGTAGATGAAGAATTTGGTGAAAGATTGGATGCCTTCTCTGGTTGCTTTCCTCTCTTTTTATAGACTTTTCCCTCCTAATCGAAGTCAGAACGTATTTTAGGTCAAATTCCCGTCCATTCCCTTCAATTTTGAGCGAAAACGACCTAAAATCGCGAAATCAGCAAGTCCCCTACGGCTCACGGGCGCCGCGGCGCTACGAAGTTCTTGCCACGGGGTGCCACGGCGCACTGGGTTGAGCGCTGCGGCGCTCGCTCCTGGAAAGCACGGGCGCCGCGGCGCTTCGGATTGTCTTATCGTGGCGCCACGGCGTTCCCTTGTAAGAGCCGCGGCACCCAGAATCTTCTGGATTTTGCCAAAGTGCCAAACATGAAAGTTGTAACTCTATGTCTCTTCTTTCCATACCCACTGAAATCACCTTAATCGGAGTCCAAATGAGTGAGATATGCATCACTTAGTGACACAAGATCAGAAATCAGCATTTTTCTATGATTTTCTCTCTATTTTCCCCTTCATTTCTTCTTTATTATTCCTAAAACACAAAACACAACACTCAGTTAATTCATACCTATTTTCTACTAAAATTAAATAAAAAGCAACTTAAAACATGTCCAAAACATGCTTATTTTATAGCATGTCACATATGTTTCAAAAACTTTATTCATTTGCAACCTCGGTTTTAGATATTTACAATGCCTAATAGCCCATACCATTTTTGGTAGGGCCAAAAGTGAAGAAGTTACTAATAAATAATAGTTCTATTTTCTATGGGCTATGTTAAATGGTTGCAAGTTGGACACCAAGTCTTCAAGGCTCACCAAATGGTACGGATGGGTAACGTCATGAGCGGAAAAGTGGTCACAGGGGGATTAATGACTACAATTGTAAGTGGGTTAGGATTAGAGGCAAATTTACAAGATTTGCAGCTAATAGCCAGTAGTAGCATGATTGATTTAGAATCTTGTCTACATATGAAACTGATTGTTCGAAGAAATGCTGACTATTTGCAACATCTCCATGGCTATAACATTTTTTGCCTCCTTAACCCTACTAGATCGATAGTCACCAATGAAGACAATTAGATTTATCCTCTGGAAAAGGGTAGGGAAGGTGACTCTAACTTTAAGGGGGATAACTTCCCCCATGATCCTTTCCTGGCTCTACTACCCCCTTCTCATTATTCTAAATCTACAGGGCTCTCTCATACACCACGACTTAACGAGGACATTTACTCCTCACGCTTTACTCAAATAAAGGCCCATATAAATTCCATTAAGAGTACACTGGGATCCTTACATCTGATGGTGCAAACAATGTACAATTGGCACCAATCCCAGCATCCTCCTCCACTGCCACCAAAAAGCCAATGATTTGGTAAGTTCTTCTCTCTCATGCATTCTTATGACATTAAGGACAATGTATAATTTAAGCATAGGGGAGTGGTAGTTACTTTTGAATTATTGGTTTTCTCTTGCCTGTTGTTATTGGTTTTCTCTTGCATGTATGTGGATTTGGATTGTTTATTTTTCCTTACTTGCATATATTTCATTTGTGAGTCTTCCTAGTTACATTGAGTAGTCACATTGTTAGTAATTCTGAGAATAGGTTTATGTATTATAGATAATCTTAAGTCATGAAATTGTGATGTGTATCAGGATATGAAATTGGTATTTTTCATTTACTATCACTTTTCTAGCATTGAACCCTAATCCTTTAAAAACACCTCACCTATTATGCTATGAACTGTAAGTCCTTTTTTATTTTGGCATTATGAAAGTATGAAAGTAGGGAGAGGTGAAAAATAAAGGAATGTAAAACCCAAAAGTTTTTCACTCATAGTACCCCTTCAATGCACCAAAAAGGCCTTAGTATGAGTATCTAATTGCCTATACCTTAGTGAGATAGAGCATACAATGCACTCATTGTATATTTTTATAATAAAAAATGAATGGAAAAGAAAAGAGAAAAGAGAAAAGAAAGAAAAAAAATAATTTGAGTGAGAAAAAAGTGTGATGAAATATAAATAAAGGTAAGGCAACATAAGGACATCTAAATGATGAGATGGCCTACTTGAGTTTTTAAAAATCAATCTGGTGCATACAATTTAGGGTAAAAATAGGAGTAGGTGTATAATAAGAGAATTTGGGTTTGGTATTAGAAGAGTAGAGATTGAATTATAAATGCTTGCTCATATACCTATTTATATTGCATTGATTGGGTAAAGAATTGACTATATCATGTTTGACCTATTTTATGGAATTTGAATGCATCATCTGCTTCCCTACTGGTATGTTATGTTATTTGCTTGAGGACAAGCTAAGGTTCAAGCATGGGGGAATTGATAAAGGGGAAAATTATGTGTTTAATTCTTAGCTAACTTGTCATTATCTGCTTATTTCTATTTGATTCTATTTCAATTACTCTGAATACTGCTCGCTTGTATTTTATATTTATAAGTGAGCAAAAGAGCCCAAGAATCAAAGGAGCATGCACATTTGAAGGCCTCTTTGAATTATGAGCTAGCTAAGGAAGAAACATGGAAGAAACAAGCTTTAAATGCACAAAATTGGACATCACTAGCCTCTAACACAGCCAGGTCATGTTTGGAATACCTAGAACACGGCCAGGTCATATTCTATACAAGACAAGATACAACCTTCTAGAATCTAGCTTAAAGCACGGCTAGGCTGTGTCCTGGAATACAGTCGTGCTTAGTGTTCGTACATCACGTGAACTTTTAGGTTTTTTATGTTGCAAGGAGTATATATAGGTAGGAATTTGATTGGAGACTGATACAGACTCATTCAGATACATTTTAGGCTTAGGAAACACTATAGGATTAGATTTTAGAGTAGGATTTTTTTTTCATTAACATGATCATAATCGTTGGTAGGGCGTCCCCTACTGGTGCACCACACGAATTGCCATGTGACCGTGCTCATTTCTTTTCTTTTCACAATGATAGCCAAAAATATGCTTTCAATAACAAGTATGTTCATCAAAATATAACTATTACCATAAATCATTGGTAATCATGCCATGAACATAATCATTTCAAATATCACTTTATAAAATATTTCCATGTCAGAATTTCACACTTAAAATGGTAAGAAGTTCATACAATGGCAATGGCTATGGCATATACTAGTTATTTATTATTTTCATTTATAAGATTCATCTTCTTTTTTAAATATTAATTTCATCTCTTCATTTTCTTTATGCTTGGCCTTTAGTCAATTTCTTCTTATTTATATCATTTCTAACACATGTTCTTACAAATTTATAGAGCATTTTCCTCCAATTTGATTTCTACTATTACCCTATAGTTAAAAAGGATCATCTAAGGTAGAAAAATGTTAAAAATAGGCTTCACCAGCTTCCAACACGGTCTGGCCATATTCCAGGACATGGCCATGCTTTAAAAATACTTCAAATGTACTCAAAAACAGCCCTAAACACGGCTAAC
The DNA here is from genome assembly GCA_037074535.1 of Gleditsia sinensis. NCBI lineage: Eukaryota > Viridiplantae > Streptophyta > Magnoliopsida > Fabales > Fabaceae > Gleditsia > Gleditsia sinensis. The sequence goes on along the minus strand of CM073466.1, from coordinate 48,112,641 downwards.
CCGTGCTTGAAGCACCCAGAACACGGCCTGGCCGTGTTCTGTGACCTTTTCTCACTAATCAAAGAATAACTCCCTCATTTTAACTCTGATTAAGGTGAACTTGGTGTCTATGGAAAGCAAGGATAATTATCTAAAACTATTATGTTAATCATATCAGCAAAATAGTAATAAATCATGGCATTATTACTCCCTTAAATTTAATATTATTTCTTCTCGGGTAGTTTCTAACCTTTACTTACTAATATGACTATATCTCCCATATAAGAATTCCAAATTAAGTGATTTCAGTGGTTAAACATCTGTGACACATAAATATATAATTCATATGTTATCCATTTATTTAAATTCCTTATAGAATCTTCTCAGAAATTAAAACACCGAAGCTATCCTAACATATTCTTCCCTGATTAACCATTTTCTGACCTTTGTTTACTAATCGGGACATATCTACCTCATAGGAACTCTAAATTGAATGATTCCAGTGGCTAAAAATCCGTGACACCTATATCTATAATTCAAATGTTAACCATTTATTTTAATTCCTTATAGATTGTTCGTAGAAATTAAAAAACCAAAGCTTAAAATTCTGCCACGCATAGCCATACCCATGCAGAACTATCTACACCAACCTAAGTATTCAAACATACATCACATGCAAGATCAATATGTAACATGATATAGCAACATCCATGACCAATCATCAAAGTTCTAAGATCAAAATCTCATATAAATATTATAAGTTTCAAAAGTTTTCTTCAAAAAGAAATATTGTTAAACTTACCTAAGAATCTCCCTAGTTTACTTAGTGAATTGGTTTTCTTGTTTCCTCTTGAAAGAAGTAGCAAGATTCCTCCCTTCCCTTAGCTTTTCTAGCAGCTTAGGTTAGAGAAGGAGGGTGAATTTTTGAACCTCAAGGATGAAGAAGAAAAATGGATTCAAGTGGAGATTAAGATAACTTACCTTGAGTACTTAGCCTTCTAAACTTCTCATTCTTCTTCCTTCCTTTCTTCTCCTCTCTTTCTCTCCTTTCCTCACTCTACCTTGCTTCTATTTCTCTCTCTTCCTCACTTGGACGAAATTAAAATGTTGTAGCGGTGGTTTTTGCTTAAATAGACCACCAAATAATTCACCTTTCATGATCATGGGTCTACCTTATCACAATTAGGATACACTTTGTTGAATTTTTGGAAAACAAACAACTTATGTTCTTGTCTTCCTCTTCCTTAGTCAAGATATGCATAGGAAAAGGAGATTTTTATTTTGAAAATTATGATGATATGTTCTTAAGATAAGGGACAAGGTCCCTTTAATTTAGGGATTCATTTCCATTTTCTTTTGTCTTAAACAAGTATGATAGGTTTGCCCTTTTTGGTGGCAAATTTCTAACCCTTGAATCTCCATTATTTGGTTGATATTATTTGTGTGGGATAGGAATGTTTTGTCCTAATGCCATTTATTATCATACCTCTTGCTAAAATTATGAGTGCAGGATATAGATTTTTTTGTCCTAAAGCCTTGTATTATCATGCCACTTGCCAAAATTATGAATGTAGAATCACACCACTTGCTAAATTTTTGTCTTAATGCCATGTAACCTAATCTTTATTATTATTACATTATTATATCATCACCTAATTTATTTTATTTTGTTTTTCCTCTTGCATTTGGGCTTATTCCTACCCATTTTCTTTGCTTTGGATAAAATTCTACCTTTCTTGGAGGGCTTGGTCACATTTTCATAATTTTTGGGCTATTGGTCCAATTACTATATCCTAGTCCAAGTCTATGTTTTATTTCTTGCTTAGGTTATCCAATGGGCTTGCTAGAAACTTATGTGAAGTGGAAAAACTCTATATGAAGTGTCCATAGGTAAAAGCCCAATGTATGGGTAAAAATTTTAAACTTAGTAACTCTAATTCTTGAATTAGGAAAAATTACCCTAATCCAATGTTCTTGAAATTTTAAGACCTTTACTTGTTTCTAAAAATTTACCTTCCTTATCCAAGAATTTTGCATCTCTTTAGTACGTTATTTCTATTTTTTTTTCTATTAGGTTTTCCCTCTTTATTTGTTCTCTTAATGTTAGAAACATTTTCTATGCATATACATAAGGTGAAGAATTTCTAAGGATTATATTTCCTTAGATATCTAAAATATTGTCTAATAAATTTTATTTCCTTAATTAAATATTTATGTACTTTTATCAATAAAAGAAACAAAATTAGGGATGTTACAAAACCCTATTGTATTATCTGTGGTTGATCTAAATTATCTATTATGCATATATAAGTTGATATAATGTTTGATCACCATTTTATCACATCTTAGGTTATTAACTAATTGACTAAAAGGTGAAAGTTAATGCTAGATCTTAATAGTTAATTAGGGGTATCTTAATCACGAAAGTAATTTAAGGTCCTCTAGGAATTGAATCAATTGGTAGGCACGAAAAACCCCTATGAATTGAATAACTTGGTTAGAAAAGAACTTAATGGACTTAGGTTAAACTAAGAACCATAAAAGTAGGCAATTAGATTAACATAGGTACAGTTAGTAATGCTTGAAAGAGATTATTAATGAATTAAGATTAAACCATCCCCGATTACTCATATAATTGCAATTAGAGGTATATCATGATTGTTGAATATCATAAGTATGATAAACCCTAACCCTAGACTTTTGATTATTTATTACCTAGTTTAATTAATTGTGACTTCTCTCTGATAGAATTCTATTGATTTAGATAGCTTACTTCATAGAATATTAATAATTGATCATTGGTCTATGTGGGATACGACCCGTACTCGCTGGACTAGCTATATCTACACCGTGCGTTTGTGGTTATTAGATAAACACACACAACAAAGATCATCCCATATTTTTTTGGCATTATTGCATCTGCATACATGAAAATACACACTTTGGTTTAAAGCACTTGAAATAATGTTTTTTGGCTTTGGCATTTAATTAAATGTTACTTTTATAAAAAATAGTCTAAGTGTTTTTGGGTTTTAGTATTGTTTAGCCCCTTTCAATAAGAGTAAGAATAAAGGAACCAATCTCAATGACTTCCCATAATTTAATATCAATAGCTTTAATGAAAATCATTATCTTAAGCTTCTAACAGGGATAGTTTTGACCATTAAAACCCTATAGGATCATTAATGGATACCCTTCAGGCAAAACACTATCACCCGTTCTAGCCATATAACTCTTGAGATGGTTAAGTCTTTTGCCAAGATCCCAAACTCTTATACCACTTGCTAGGAATGACAGACATCCAAAAGGGGGTAAATTGGGTGTTTTAAAATGTTTGCAATGAAGTTTAAAGAAAGGATTATTTATTAACTTTTCACAGCTTAAAACAAATCCTTTGAAAAACCAAAAGCAAGCTTTTATCATAAAATCAAAACCAAAAACTTATATAAAATAAAATAAATTTTATTAAATAGACTTTGTGAAAGCAAAAGATCTCAAACCATAAACCAAGTTTAGATAAAATCAAAAAGAAAAATAGAAAGCTTGTAACAAGATAAACATAGAAAAGTAATCAAGAAAAACAAAGCACAAATACAACAAAGCTTTGAGATAGAGATGCTTAAAAAATATAAAGATAAGCAAGAGAGTGAGAAAGATAATAGAGAGATTTATATAGGTTTAGTTCAACTACTAAGCCTACGTCCAATCCCTAAGTCGCAACATGAGATTTTCACTATACCACAAGTTTAACACAGGCACTTATGAGCCATTACACACAACTCCACAGAGTTGTAGAGTCTGGTTTACTCCCAGTACAACCTCTTTACAATAAACTTCAACTGGGTTCCCACACACCCAAACACTTCAAAGGACCTCCCCTTAAGTCATACCTCACAAATGAAACAAATATAGGCTTTCAAAAACTATCTTACATAATGTATAAGATACAAACTAACACTATATCAAGAAAAACAAAGAAAAACAAGAGTTCAAAGAGGAAAGAATTGTTCAAGCATTATTTTTCTTCTTCTCTAATGTTCAAGAAACACAGTATTTATAGGGAAAAGAATATTATAATTGTTGGGGTCATTTACCACTAGCATAAATGAAATCTGACTGTTGTAATACTATAACTTTCTTTTCCAATTGATCAACACATGACTGTTCAAGTCTATAGGCACTTGTTATTGTGTTAAATACCTAATTACTAGAGTTTCAAAATGTCTATAGGTGCATGTTAAAGGCTACACATGCCTATTTTCTGTAATTGAAAAATTATGAAACTACACAGGTGTTTATTAGATAAAATAGGCACATATTGATGTTTTTATTTTTAATTTTTCAACTTTTTAAAGCCAATATGCATTTAAGGTCAACACTAGGTGCTTGTTGGTCACTTAATTTGTAAAACTACTCTAATATAAACCTATAGCCACATGTTAAACTTACCAAGCTTCTATAGTATTTTGAAAAACTCTTTTTGAGCATTTAATAAACTATTTAACAAAAAACTCAAAAAACTAAACTTAAGGAGTTTTAAAAACTTTAAGTGATCAAGGTTATTTAACTTTTTCTATTTACATAAATTCTAAGAATAGGAAAACCTAAATGATAAACCATCTTCAAACTTGGTTCCTTTGCCTTGAATCCATGCAAGCCTTGATGCATTCTTTTGATATCTTCATAATTGTTTGACACTGAAAAATACATTTCATTTCTTGAAAAACACTTTTTACATGTTTTTTTATCATCAAAACCATTTAAGTCACATCAATAAAGTCAATTGCGGTGATGTTATTCCTCATTTTAGCTATCTTTATTTGTGGAAAATATTTAGCCAAAAACGTGTTTAGCCAAGTTATCCTATGTGGTGATAGAATCTATCAGGAAGGAATTTAATCAAGTCCTTACCTTACCCTTAAGTGAGAATACAAAAGGTCTAAGACTAATAGCATATTCACTAACATTATTTTGCTTTAAAGTGCCACAAATGTTTAGGAATAGCACTAGATTGACATTTGCATCATCATCAGGCATACCTCCAAATTGACACCATTTATGAATCATTTGTACCATGGATGTCTTAATTTCAAATTTATTTGCCTAGATTACGATCTTTTTTATACTTTGATTTAGGCCTTTCACTGAGGCTTTGGTAGTGTCGTGTTGTCGTAAACATAGTAAAAATAAACACCTTAACTTCAAATTAACCTGGAGTAATGGTTGTAAGGATCGATCTCACAAAGAGTGACTATTGGCAACTCGCACTTTTGTAAATCAAGAATAGAGGGATTTTCAAATCATAAAAAAACTAAGAATAAAGGAGAAATAACAATAATTAATCCATTATAGTTATTGAAATTAATAATTCTTCCATCAAATTCCATAATGAATTCACCACTATGCACATCTGTTTTGGTTTTAGATTTCTTTAGGAATAGTCTTTCTAGTAAAATAGGCATAGTGTGCTCGTCATTTTCCATGTCTAAAATATAAAAATTAGTCGGAAAAGTTCCATGATCCACTTTTACCAAGACATCTTCAACAATTCCCCTAAGGTATGTATTTGATCTATTAGGCAATTGAATGACTACCTTTGTTTCTCTTATAAAGGCCCTAGTTTTAAAAAAGTATATATATAAAGTAAGGCATAACATTTATAGATTCTCTTAAATCTAACATTGCCTTTTCAAATTTTGTGTCCTCTATTTTACAAGGGATTGTGAATGTACACGGGTCTTTGCATTTTGGGAGATTTTCTTTTTCTAGTACTATAGACACTTTTCCCCCATTTTAACCTTTTCACAACCTTTCAATTTTTTCTTCCTCTTAATGATGCATAGCTTTTTTAAGAAAATTTTCATACTTGGGCACCTATTTAATGGCATTTAATATAGGAATATTTACCACACACATTCTAAAGGTTTAATATAGATCAAAAAATTTCTTCATAACCCTTTTTTCATTAAATACTTTAAGGAAGGGTAGTTCAGGGGTACAATCAGAGAAAGGGAGGAACTTACGCTTTAGTGCTTCTTTCTCCTTTGGTGGGTTCGACTTTTCCTTCCCTGGTTGTGGAGGCATAGGTATCTCCTTCCCATTCCTCAAAATGATAGCACTTGCATTCTTAAGTTATTTGTTGTTGTTTGAGATGGTGGATTACTTGCAATTGGAGTTTTATTCTCGATGGGGTAGGTCCTTATTCGAGCAACCTAATTTGTCAAGTCTACAATATTTTTGTTGCGGCCTATTTAAAATTTTTAGTGTCACTTACTAAAATTTTGAAAAGTTTTTCTAAAGAATTACCTGAACCTGGATTTGTATTTTGACTAGATTGCTTTGGTTCCTTTTTTTTTACATTAAGGGTGGTGATCTCTTCTCGAACGATTGGGCACATTTTTTAATGGTGCTCGGTCTCTAAACAAATTTCACATACCTTTGCTATTTTTATTCCACTTGCCACCAATTGTCAGATAAAAACCATTAATTTAGTCATTTTTTTTCAAGGGAAGAAAATCTTACATCATCAACAAGCTTATTGTCGTATTGTCAGGAATTTTCAACAATTCATGTTAGTAATCTTTTGGCAACTTCTAGTGTTTTATCAACTAAAGCTCCTTTACTTGTCGCATCCACTATATTTTGATCCATGGGTGAAAGGGCTTCATAAAAGTATTGAATCAGCATTTTCTCACTAATTTGATGCTAAGTACAGCTGTCACATAGTCTCTTATAATGTTCCCATAAATCATGTAGGGATTCTTTATCCTTTTTTTTGCCCCAAATATCTCTTTCTGGATGCTTCATATATTCAAAGTTGGAAACATTTTTCTAAAAATGATTTCATCATGTCATTCCATGTATCAATTATTCTCTATGGCAGATGGTACATCCAATCTTTTGTTGAATCCCTTAGAGAGAATGAGAAGGATCTCAATTTTATTTCTTACTCTGTTACCGTTAAGGGTTTCATGCTTATACATATCATGTCGAATTCCTTTAAATGTTTATACGGATCCTCTTCTGTAAGGCTATGAAAGATAGGTAAGAGGTGTATTAATCTAGATCTTAACTCAGAATTAGAATTTAAATTAGGAAAAGTAATGCATAAAGATTATTGGTTGATATTGGGAGCAGCTAGCTCCTTTAGGGTAAGATCTTAAACCATGAATTCCTCTATATTTTTCTATAATTCAATTGGATTAGTTGAATCAAATGTATTTGTTAAGAAAACTAAGATTTACAAAAAGCACAAACCAATTAGATGTGCCCTTCAACACCGGTACCAAAATTCGGTATCATGTCGTTGCAAACAATTTCAAATCTCAAAGTTTACAGGTTAGGTCCAATGCCTTCCTATGGCAGTTACATGCTCCTCCAACAAGGGTCGTGACATGAGAATCATGACAACTTCAAATCTCAAGAGATAGATTGTTATTTTTGAAACAACAATGAAGCCAAGTTGAATTAAATTAAATTTTAGAGGAGGTCATTATAATTTACTCTTAAATTTATTACAAGGATGAATTCACACCTATCTCATATACTAATATTTATTAAATTAATATTAACTACATGATAGGTATTAAAATAATCTAAACATGTTTCTAAACTCAAAACAATATATGTAGATTAACCAAGCTCGAAATTAGAAAGGATTAAACTAACCTCCCACTGTTGCTACTCTTCTCAAGTTTTCTAACTTTTCTCTCTAGTTTTGACTCTTCCAAACCTTGTCTCCACTGTAACATCCCTAATTTCATTTATTTTATTAATAAAGGTATATAAATATTTAATTAAGGTAATAAAATTTATTAAACAATTTTTAGATATCTAAGGAAATATAAGCTAAAGCAAAGGAAATGGGTAAGAATGAGCCTAAATCTAAGAGGGAAAAACAAGAACCATGTGATAAAATAGTAGTGTAATAATAATCAAGATTAGATCACATGGTATTAGGACAAAACATCTATATCCTACATTTATAATTTCAGCAAGTATTTAATAAAACATGGCATTAGGACAAAACATCTATATCCTACATTCATAATTTCAACAACTAGGTAATAATACATAGCATTATGACAAAACATCCTTATCCTACAAAAATAATTTCAGCCAAGTAAGGGAGACTCAAGGGCTGAAAATTTGCCACCTAGAAAGGCAAACCTATCATACTTGAGTGAGACAAAAGAAAAAGAAAATAAATCTCTAAATTAATGGGACCTTTTACCTTATCTTAAGAACATTTTATTATGATTTTCAAATTACAAATCTCCTTTTGCTATGCATATCTTAACCAAGGGAGAGGAAGACAAGAACATGAGTTGTTTTCCCCCAAAAAAAATAACCAAGTGCATTCTAATTGTGATAAGGTAGACTCATGATTATGAGAGGTGAACTACTTGATAGTTTATTTAAGCAAAACCCACCCTTATAACATTATAATTTCATCCAAGTGAGGGATAAGAAAAATAGAAGCAAGGTAAAGTGAGGAAAGGAGAGAAAGAGAAGAGAAGAGAGGAAGGAAGAAGAAGGAGAAGTCTAGAGGACTAAGTATTCAAGGTAAATTAGTTTAATCTCCAGTTGAATCCATATTTTCTCTTCATCCTTCGGGTTCAAAACTCACCCTGCTTCTCTTATTTAAGCTACTATAAAAGTTAAGGGAAGGGAGAAATCTTGCTACTTTCTTCAAAAGGAAACAAGAAAAAGAATTCACTAAGTGAATTAGGGAGATCTTTAGGTAGGATTAACAATATTTTTTTAAGAAAATGTTTGAATTTTGTAGCATTTATATGGGATTTTGATCTTAAAACTTTGATGAAATTTACAATCTTTGCTACTTTGATTATTAGCCATGGATGTTGCTATATCATATTAAATGTTGATTTTACATATGATGAATGTTTTGAATACTTCGGTTGGTATAGAAAGTTCTATATAGATAGGGCTATAGGTGGCAAAAATTTAGGGCTTTTATGCTGTTGTGATGTATATTCGAATATGGTAATAATAGACGAAAGATGGTTAGGTTGGTAAATTAATTATGGCCTTAAACACCTAGGGGAAGACCATGAGAAATTTTTGTTGAGAAACAACCTCAGTGATGCATGATTTCATTATGTTTTTCTTTTGAAGTGGATTATGGAATATGTTAAATTAAGTAAGAAATATAATTAAATGTTAAGATGAGTAATTATATGGTGAGGTGAAAATTTGGAAGAAAAATGGAAGATGAATTAATAAAAGGATGAACTAAAACTTTAGGAAATATTAGAATAAGAAAATTGGATTTCAGAGTAACCAGGGACGCTTCTGTTTTTGAAAATTTGGGAAGAATCGGTTAGAAATTAAAAGAAATTGTTAACATGAAAAATATAGATATATGTCTTACAAATTTTTAGCCACTGAAATCACCGAATTTGAAGTTTAAATAAGAGAGATACATTCTAATTAGTAAGCAGTGGTCAGAAAATGGTTAACCAAGGATGAATCTGTTAGGTAAGTTTCTGTGTTTGGATTTCTGGAAAAAATCTATAGGAAAATAAAATAAATAGATAACATGATATATATATATATATATATATATATGTATGTCTCAAGAATTTTTAGCCAATGGAATCATTCAATTTGAAATCTCTATTAGGAAGACATGGTCAGATTAGTAAGCAGTGGTCAGAAACTAACTAATCAGGGAAGAATCTATTAAGTATGCTTCTGTGTTTGAGATTCTGGGCAAAATAAATATGGCATTTAAAGAAACTATTAACATAATATATATATATATATATATATATATATATATATATATGTGTGTGTGTGTGTGTGTGTGTGTGTGTGTGTGTGTGTGTGTGTGTGTGTGTGTGTGTGTGTGTGTGTGTGTGATGGATCTATAGGCTCTGAAATCACTTAATTTGGAGTCCATATGAGGGAGATATGACTGATTAATGAGTAGAGGTCAGAATTAGTCTAGAATCGAGGGTGGTAAATGTAAGCGTTTTTGTTTTTATTTTTTGGGAATAATTCGTAAAGCATCTGAAGAAATTATAAACATAAAAGTTGTATATAATTGTCCTATAGGTTTATAGGCTTTGGAATCACCTCAATTGGAGTTTGTATGAAGGAGATATGGCTGAATAAGTGAGGAAAGGTCACAAAACACAAAAATATTATAAATGGAAATAATAAATACCTAGCGTGTGCCCTAGCCATTGCCATTGCATGAACTCCTTACCATCTTAAGTGTATAATTTTGACATGTAAATATTTTATAAAGTGATATTTGAAAATAGTTATTATCATGACATGATTATATTTTACCAATGATTTTTGGTAGTGATTATGCTTTGATGATAAATTATGACATGTGAGTATAATGAACATGCTTTTTATTTAAATCATATTTTTGGCTATTAACGTGAAAAGAAAAGAGATTAGCACGATCACATGGCAGTCCGTGTGGTGCAATAGTAGGGGACGCCCTACTCACAGCTATGATTATGCTAATGAGAAAAGAAAGAGAAAGTGCGCCATGTCGGACAGAGCGAGAAAAGTCTGTTCCGAAGAGTATAAAGTACTCACCCTGACTAGAGTTGCTTGTTATGAAAATAAGTTGATAGTTATCATATGATATTTTAAAAATAGTTATTCATGTCATATATGTCATTACTACACGATTTTCATGTGCATTCATGTGACCTAAGATATTTTGTTGTAGTTTATACTGATGAACATGACGTGACGAGCATTATTGATGATGAATATGATTTATTATTGAACCTTCTGAGATTTAATTCTCACTTTATATCCATATCATATTCAGAAAATTAGTTATACATATTTTTCTATAGCTCTAGCTTTTAATGCACGTTGGATCGAGTTACTCTATGTTGGGTAGATCCTAGAAATTAATAAAGTGCTTGTAGTCAAGTTGACTAAGATCTCGATGATGGTGCAACCACCTGCACCCGTATCTCCAGAATTGGTCAATATGAATGAATAAGATGTAGATATGTATATGAACTAAGAAGTGTATCAATGTTTATTGTAGACCTTAAACCTTGATTATGTTTTGTTAAATTAATTGAATGTTATTATGAGTTAAGTAATTAAAAGTAAAGAAGTAATGACTTTATGGGATTTTACAAATATATATATATATATATATATATATATATATATATATATATATATATATATATATATATATATATGTATGTATGTATGTATATATGTAAAAAAATGGAGTTCTTACATAATTGGTATCAGAGAAGGTCGATCCTAGATGGCCAGTGGATAGATGGTTATCTAAATCGATCTTACAGTGTCTTGAGTATGTTTGTGGTTATGTTATGTAGGGGATCAGTGATTTCATATTGGTAAGAAATTACTAGTGTTTTCTATCTATATGCCGAGGTGGTGTTATGACTACTGTAAATATTTTTGAACTAACTATTAGGCTTGATCAACTCAATAGCAGCATAACTCTGTTTTTGCCACAGTAGGATATGGCACCACCAAGGAGAAACACAATAAACAGTGCAGAAGAAACCCTACACAACTTGGCTATAGCAATTCAAGACCAAGTCACAGCCATCAATCAAATTCTATAACATCTCCAAAACAATCACAACCTGAATGGAGAAAATAATGCAAACAACTGGATGAATAGAAATGATAATGGCCTATCTAAGTTCTTGAGAACCAGACCACCTTCTTTCCACGATGGCTTTGAGCCAATGGTAGCCGAAAGGTGGATAAGAGAATTAGAGAAGATCTTCGAGGTGATAGGATGCACTAATGAGCAGTAGGTTATCTTTGCTGTATATATGTTGAAGGATGAAGTTGAGTGTTGGTGACGAGCGGCCAGAGAGCTGCTAACTCACTAAAAGAGGTAGATCACCTGGCAAGTGTTTAAAGATATTTTCTTGAAGAAGTACTTTCCAAGTACTGTGCGGGCTGAGAAGGAGATCGAATTTCTCTAACTCAGACAGGGCAACATGTCATTAGACCAATACATGGCTAAGTTCGAGGAGTTGTCTAAATTCTCCTCTTACCTGAGGTTTAACCCTGATGAAGTATGGAAGGCTATTAAGTTTGAAGCAAGACTGAACCCAGAAATCAGGAATACGGTGATAACCTTAGAAATAAAGGAGTTTGTGCCCTTAATAAATAAATCTAGACTTTTAGAGAAGAGTTTAAGGGCAGTGGAGGACAAGAAGCTAAGGTAAAACTTGTGGAAGAGGAAGAAAAGTTTCCCCAACCCTGGCAAAAATGTGAAGGGAAGAGGATATGGAGTTGGTAAGAGGCCATTGACTGTGGGTCCCCGACCTTTCCAATAAAACCTCGCCGCAGTCAAGTGTACTAAGTGCTAATGTATACATGGTAATCGGCCATGCTACATGGAACCAGATGTCTGCTTCAAATGCAGATAGAAGGGTCATTTTGCGAAGAACTACCCATAGAATGTGGAAAAGTAGCCAAAGCAGAGGCCTCAGGTAAAAAGAAGGGTTTTCACCCTAAGTGGCCAAGAAGCAGCTCAATCCTCTGAAATGATTCAAGGTACATGCTATATGATGTGAACTGTGCAAGGGTGAGGGTGATTATCGAGTGACTATCGGCAAAGTCCCACATCGGCTAGAATACAACTAGGTGGGGGGTTTATAAGATCTTAGGCAACCTCACTCCAACAGCCTTGCACAGTTCACATCACTATATCTATGGATTTGCTCTTATGGTATTATTTGACTCTGGTGCTAGTCATTTTTTTAATATCAGAAGAATGTATTAGGGAGCTTTAGTATCCTATTTTTAAAACCCCCTATGAGCTTCTGTAGTAACTCCCACAGGGGAAAGGGTCTTAACTTCTTCTGTATGTAAAGACTGTCAAGTCACAATCCAAGAGAAACCTTTTTTGTAAACCTCGTCTATTTACCTTTAAGAGGTATTGACGTCATTCTAGGGTTAGACTGGATGTCTAAAAATTGGGTCTTGCTAAATTTTTGCACCAAGACCGTTGAATTTTTACCTCTTACTCCATAAGAAGAGATGCAGTTATCGATGTTAAATGCCAATCAAGTCAATCGAGAGTTGAAAAGTGGAGTACTTGGTTATATTCTCATGTGTTTATCAAACCTAGAAGTCGAACCAAAGCTTAATGAAATTCCAATAGCTAATGAGTTTCCTAAAGTATTTCCACCATATATTCCAGGCTTACCTCCCAAGAGAGAAATAGAGTTCTCTATTGATCTCCTACTTGGGACAGAGCCTATCTTTATTGCACCTTATAGAATGGCCTTGAACGAACTACAAGAACTCAAGAAACAGTTGGAGGAATTGTTAGATAACCAATTCATTAGACCAAGTGTACCACCTTGGGGAGCTCCTATATTATTTGTTAAGAAGAAAGACGAGAGCTTGAGATTATGCATAAATTACAGACATATAAATAAGGTGACTGTAAAAAATAAGTACCCTCTCCCTAGGATAAATGATTTATTGGATTAACTAAAGAGAGCCTCTATCTTTTCTAACATTGACTTGAGATCGGGATACCATCAGATTAGGATCAAGGAGGAGGATGTACCAAAAACAACCTTTAGGACTAGGTATAGGTTCTATGAGTTTCTCGTAATTCCCTTCAGGTTGACAAATGCACCTACAATTTTTATGGATTACATGAATTACATTTTTCGACCTTACCTAGATCAATTTGTGGTAGTGTTCATTAATGACATCTTGATATACTCGAAGAGTGAGAAAAAACATGAACAACATCTCCGAATCATGCTATAAGTGCTGAAAGAGAAAAAGTTGTATGTCAAATTGGAGAAGTATGGATTTTGGTTGACAAAGCTGATGTTTCTCAAACATGTCATCTTCAATAAAGGGGTAGTCATAGACCCTAGCAAGACAGAAGCAGTGATTTAGTGAAAAAGACCAAAGACGGTTACAAAAGTCAGAAGTTTCTTGGGTTTGGCAAGATACTACAGGAGATTTATACAAAACTTCTCTCGTATAGTCTTTTCATTGACTAAATTGACTAGGAAGAAAAGTCCTTTCAAATGGACTGATCAATGTGAAGTTAGTTTCCAGGAGTTTATGACAAGATTGACCACTCCTCCTATTTTAATTATTCCAGACCCCACAGGACATTTTGAAGTGTATAGTGATACTTCAAAGAAAGGGCTAGGGTGTGTGCTAATGCAAGACAAGAAAGTAGTTGCTTACGCCTCTAGGCAACTAAGACCCTATGAAGGAAATTATCCATCCCATGATCTTCAATTAGCAGCGGTGGTGTTTGCCTTAAATATTTGACGACACTATTTGTACGAGGCAATATTTGAAGTATATTATGATCATAAGAGTCTTAGTACCTTTTTGATCAAAAGGAGTTAAATATGAGGAAACAAAGATGGGTAGAAGTTCTCAATGACTATAAGTTTGAGATAAAGTATCATACAGGAAAGGCGAATTTTGTAGCTGATAGCTTGAGTCGAAAATCTCCACACATGGGTCAGATGATGGTGTATGAGATGGAGATGCTAGAGGAGTTTTGAAATTTGAAACTAGTCACTACTCTTACCCTAAAGAAGCTAATCATCAATGGATTGAGTATAGAGTGTAATCTTAGAGCCAAGATTAAAGAGGCTCAAGTTCACGACCAATACTTAAAGGATAACAAAGAACAATATGATTCTTCTGTCTCAGAAGATGGAGTAATCATATATCAAGGAAGGGTTTGTGTCCCTCAGGAACAAGAGTTAAGGACTAAGATCCTGTAAAAGGCACATCAGAGTAAGTACACAGTCCACCCTAGATCCACTAAAATGTATCAAGACTTAAAGAAGATGTACTGGTGGCCAGGGATGAAAAAAGACATTGCTGAGTTTGTGGCGAAATGTTTAATTTGTCAGATGTTGAAGGTAGAGCATCAAAAGTCAACAGGATTTCTACAACCTCTTAAGATCCCTAAATAGAAACGGGATAGTATTTCGATGAACTTTGTAGTGGGCTTACCTAAGACTTCAGTTGGACATGACTCTATCTAGGTAATAGTTGACAGATTAACCAAATTTGCTCACTTTTTGTTTATAAAAAATTAACTATTCACTGGACATATTGGCCCAGTTGTATGTTTAGGAAATAGTTAAACTACATGAAATTTCTTTAAATATCATTTCTAATAGATATCCGAGGTTTACATTGAGATTTTGAAAGGCGTTGCAAGAAGCTTTTGGAACCTAGTTACAGTTTAGTACTGCCTACCATTCTCAGACTGATGGGCAGACTGAACAGATCATTCAAACCATAGAAGATATGTTGAGGGCCTGTGTGATAGAGCAAGGTAAAGGATAGGATAAGTACCTACATTTAGTGGATTTTCTTATAATAATAGCTATCACTTTAGTATTAAGATGGCCCTCTACGAAACTTTATACGGTAGGAAGTGCCGATCTCCACTATGTTGGTTTGAGGTAAGAGAAAAGAATGTGCTGGGTTCTGATCTAGTTCAACAAACCACTGAACAAATCAAGATGATATGAGACAAAATACTTATAGCTCAGAGTCAGCAAAAGAGTTACTATGATAAGAGACATAGACCTCTGGAGTTTGACGAAGGAGACCATATATTTCTGAAGGTTTCCCCGACTACTGGAGTTAGTAGGTCTCTCAAGACTAGAAAACTAAGTCCATGATTTTTGGGACCCTACCAAATTCTGAAGAAAGTGGGGACGTCAGCATATCAAATTGCCCTCCCACCTAATTTTTCCAACCAACATAATGTTTTTCATGTATCATAGCTCCAGAAGTATCTTTCAGATTCTTCGCATGTAATATGGGATGAACCAATCCAAATAAAGGAGAACATGACATACCAGGAAGTACTGGCATCCATATTGGACACCGATGTGAAGCAATTGAGGAAAAAGACAATTTCTTAGTTAAGGTGTTATGGGAAGGTTTGACTCTAGAAGAAGCAACATGAGAGTTGGAAGAAGTAATGAGGAAGAAATATCCGCAATTGTTCTTATTAGGTAATTTCTAAAATTTTGAGGATAAAATTTCTTTTAGGAGGAGAGAAATGTAACATCCCTAATTTCATTTATTTTATTAATAAAGGTACATAAATATTTAATTAAGAAAATAAAACTTATTAGACAATTTTTAGATATCTTAGGAAATACTAGCCTTAGAAATTCTTCACCTTATGTGTATACATAGAAAATGTTTCTAACATTAAGGGAATAAGTAAAGAGAGAAAACCTAATAGAAAAAATTAGAAATAACATACTAAAGAGAGGCGAAATTCTTGGGTAAAGAAGATAAATTTTTTGGAAGTAAGTAAAGATCTTAAAATTTCAAGAAGATTGGAGTAAGGTAATTTTTCCTAATTCAAGAGTTAGAGTTCCTAAACTTAATATTTTCACTCATACATTGGGTTTTCACTTATGGACACTTCATATAGAGTTTTTGCACTACACATGAGTTTTTAGCAAGCTAATTCGATAGCCCAAGCAAGAAATAAAACATAGACTTGGACTAGGATATCAAAGTTGGACCAATAGCCCAAAAATCATGAAAATGTTACCAAGCCCTCCATGAAAGGTAGAATTTCAGTCAAAGCAAAGGAAATAGGTAAGAATGAGCCCAAATCCAAGTGGAAAAAATAAGAACCATGGGAGAAAATAGTAGTGTAATAATAATCAAGATTAGGTCACATGACATTAGGACAAAACATTTATATCCTACATTTATAATTTCAGCAAGTAGGTAATAAAACATGGCATTAGGACAAAACATCTATATCCTATATTCATAATTTCAACAAGTAGGTAATAATACATAGCATTATGACAAAATATCCTTATCCTACATAAATAATTTCAGCCAAGTAAGGGAGACTCAAGAGATGAAAATTTGCCACCTAAAAAGGCAAACCTATCATACTTGAGTGAGACAAAAGAAAAAGAAAATGAATCCCTATATCAATGGGACCTTGTCCCTTATCTTAAGAACATTTTATCATTATTTTAAAAATACAAATCTCCTTTTGCTATGCATAGCTTAATCTCCACTTGAATCCATCTTTTCTCTTCATCCTTGGGGTTCAAAACACATCATCCTTCTCTTATTTAAGTTGTAGAAAAAGCTAAGGAAATGGAGAAATCTTGCTACTTTCTTCAAGAGGAAACAAGAAAAAGAATTCACTAAATGAGTTAGGAAGATCTTTAGGTAGGTTTAACAATTTTTTTTTAAGAAATTTTTTGAAATTTGTAGCATTTATATGAGATTTTGATCTTAGAACTTTGATGAATTTTACAGTATTTGTTACTTTGATGATTGGCCATAGATGTTGCTATATCATGTTACATCTTGATCTTGCATGTAATGGATGTTTTGAATACTTCAATTAGTATGAAAAGTTTTGCATAGATATAGCTATGGGTGGAAAACATTTAGGGCTTTTATGCTGTTGTGATGTATATTCAAATATGGTAAAAATAGATGGAAGATGGTTAGGTTGTTAAATTAAGAATGGCCTTAAGCACCTAGGGGAAGACCATGAGAAAATTCTATTGAGAAACACCCTCAGTAATGAATGATTTGATTCTGTTTTTTTTTTTTTGAAGTGGATGATGGAATATGTTAAATTAAGTAAGAAATATAATTAAATGTTGATATGAGTAATTCTATGGTTAGGTGGAAATTTGGAAGAAAAATGGAAGATGAATTAATAAAAGGATGAACTAGAATTTTAGGAAAGGTTAGGCTAAGAAAACTGGATTTCGGAGATATAGTCCGATTAGTAAGCTTCACCCAATTTGAATGTAGATATATGTCTCATAGATTTTTTTTCCACTAGAATCACCCAATTTGAAGTTCAAATGAGGGAGATATAGTCCGATTAGTAAGCAGTGGTCAAAAAATTGGTTAACCAGAAAATAATCTATTAGGTAAGTTTCTGTGTTTGAATTTCTAGAAAAAATCTATAGGGAATTAAAATAAATAGTTAACATAATATATATATATATATATATATATATATATATATATATATATATGTCCTAAGAATTTTTAGCCACTGGAATCATTCAATTTGGAATCCATATTAGGAAGATATGGTCAGATTAGTAAACAATTGTGAGAAACTACCTAACCAGGGAAGAATCTGTTAAGTATGCTTCTGGGTTTAAATTTTTGTGCAAAATCTGTAGGGAATTAGAGGAAATGGTTAACATAATAAATATAGATATATTTCTCATGGATCTATAGGCTCTGAAATCACTTAATTTGGACTCCATATGAAGGAGATATGGTAGATTAATGAGTAAATGTCAGAATCAGTCTACAATCCAGGGTGGCAAATGTAAGCGTTTTTATTTTTGATTTTCTGGGTATAATTCATAAGAAATCTGTAACATCCCGTAAGAAAATAAAATTTATTAGACAATTTTTATATATCTAAGAAAATATAATCCTTATAAATTCTTTACCTTACGTATATGCATAGAAAT
The DNA here is from genome assembly GCA_037074535.1 of Gleditsia sinensis. NCBI lineage: Eukaryota > Viridiplantae > Streptophyta > Magnoliopsida > Fabales > Fabaceae > Gleditsia > Gleditsia sinensis. Next base: position 48,094,144 of record CM073466.1, on the reverse strand, counting down.
ATTCTAACATTAATGGAATAGGTAAAGAGAGAAAAATTAATAAAAAAAATTAAAAATAAATATTGTAACATCCCGTAAGAAAATAAAATTTATTAGCCAATTTTTAGATATATAAGGAAATATAATCCTTAAAAATTGTTCACCTTACGTGTATGCATAGAAATATTCTAACATTAATGAAATAGGTAAAGAGAATATTCTAACATTAATGGAATAGGTAAAGAGAGAAAACCTAAGAGGAAATATTAGAAATAAATATACTAAAGAAAAGTGAAATTATTGGGTAAGAAAGATAAATTTTTGTAAAGTAAATAGAGGTATTAAAATTTTAAGAAGATTGGATTAGGGTAATTTTTTCCTAATTTAAGAGTAAAAATTACTAAGTTTAGTATCTCCACCCATAAATTGGGCTTTCAGCTATGAACACTTCATATAGAGTTTTTCTTCTTCACATAAATTTTTAGCAAGCCAATAGGATAGCCCAATGAAGAAATAAAACATAGACTTGGACTAGGATATAGAAATTGGACTGATAGCCTAAAAATCATGAAAATGTGACCAAGCTCATTATGAAAGGTAGAATTTTAACCAAAGTAAAGAAAATGGGCAAGAATGAGCCCAAACCCAAGAGGAAAAAAAATGAAAATAAAATAAAAATAAAGTGATGGAATAATGGTGTAATCAAGATTAGGTGATTTGACATTAAGACAAAAATTTAGCAAGTGGTATGATAATACAAGAATTTAGGACAAAACATCAATATCCTACACTCATAATTTTAGCAAGTGGGTAATAATACATAGCCTTATGACAAAACATCTTTATCCCACACAAATAATTTCAACCAAATAATGGAGATTCAAGGGCTAGAAATTTGCCACTTAAAAAGGCAAATCTATCATACTTGATTAAGACAAAAGAAAAAGGAAATGAATCCCTAAATCAAAGGGATCTTGTCCCATATCATAAGAACATATTATCATAATTTTCAAAATACAAATCTCCTTTTCCTATGCATATCTTGACTAAGGAAGAGGAAGACAAGAACATAAGTTGTTTTTTTGCCAAAAATTCAACCAAGTGTAATCTAATTGTGATAAGGTAGACCCATGATCATGAAAGGTAAATTATTTGAGGGTATATTTAAGCAAAACCCAACCTTACAACATTATAATTTTCGTCCAAGTGAGGGAGAGGAAAAATAGAAGCAAGGTAGAGTGAGGAAAGGAGAGGAAGAAAGGAAGAAAGAGGAAGGAGAAGTCTAGAAGACTAAGTGCTCCATGTAAGTTTAACAATATTTCTTTTTGAAGAAAACTTTTGAAACTTATAATATTTATATGAGATTTTGATCTTAGAACTTTGATGATTGGTCATGGATGTTGCTATATCATGTTACATATTGATCTTGCATGTGATGTATGTTTGAATACTTAGGTTGGTGTAGATAGTTCTACATAAGTATGGCTATGGGTGGCATAATTTTAAGCTTCTGTGCTTTAATTTCTGGGAACAATCTATAAGGAATTAAAATAAATGGTTAACATATGAATTATAGATATATGTATCACGGATTTGTAGCCACTGGAATCATTCAATTTAGAGTTCATATGAGGTATATATGGTTCGATTAGTAAACAAAGGTCAGAAAATGGTTAATTAGGGAAGAATATGTTAGGATAGCTTCTGTGTTTTAATTTTTGGGAACACACTATAAGGAATTAAAATAAATGGTTAACATATGAATTATAGATATATGTGTCACAGATTTGTAGCCACTGGAATCATTCCATTTAGAGTTCATATGAGGTAGATATGGTCCAATTAGTAAACAAAGGTCAGAAAATGGTTAATTAGGGAAGAATATGTTAGGATTGCTTCGGTGTTTTAATTTCTGGAAATAATCTATAAGGAATTAAAATAAGTGGCTAACATATAAAATATAGATATATGTGTCACGGAGTTTTAGCCACTGGAAACATTCAAGTTAGAGTTCATATGAGGTAGATATGATCCGATTAGTAAACAAAGGTCAGAAAATGGTTAATTAAGGAAGAATATGTTAGGATAGCTTCGGTGTTTTAATTTCTTGGAATAATCTATAAGGAATTAAAATACATAATTAAAATATGAATAGTAGATATGTTTCATAGATTTTTACCCACTAGAATCATTCAATTTAGAGTTCATATGAGGTAGATATGTTCCAATTAGTAAACAAAGGTCAAAAAATGGTTAATCATGGAAGAATATGTTAGGATAGCTTCGGTGTTTTAATTTCTGGGAAAATGGTATAAGGAATTAAAATAAATGGTTAACATATCAATTATATATTTATGTGTCACGGATGTTTAGCCATTGGAATAACTTAATTTGGAATTCTTATGTGGGAGATATAGTCAGATTAGTAAGAAAAGGTTAGAATCTACCCGAGAAGAAATAAGATTGAAATTAAGGGAGTAATAACACCAATATTTATTACTATTTTGCTAATGTGATTAACATAATAGTTTTATATTATTGTCTTAGATTTCCATAGACACAACATCACCTCAATCGAAGTTAAAATGAGGAAGTTATGCTCTGATTAGTGAGCAAAGATCACATAACAGGGCCAGGCCATGTTCTGGGTGCTTCAAGCATGGGTTAGCCGTGTTCGGGGCTGTTTTTGAGTACATTTGAAGTATTTTTAACGTATGGCCATGTCCTAGAACATGGCTAGACCGTGTTGGAAGCTAGTGAAGCCTATTTTCAACATTTTTCTACCCTAGATGAACCTCTTTAACTATAGGGTAATAGTAGAAATCAAATTGGAGAAAAATGCTCTATCAATTTATAAGAACATGTGTTAGAAATGATATAAATAAGAAGAAATTGACTAAAGGCCAAGCATAAAGAAAATGAAAAGATGAAATTAATATTTTTTTTAAAAAGAAAAATCCTATAAATGAAAATAATAAATGACTAGTATATGCCATAGCCATTGCCATTGTATGAACTTCTTACCATCTTAAGTGTGAAATTCTGACATGGAAATATTTTATAAAGTGATATTTAAAATAGTTATGTTCATGGCATGATTACCAATTATTTATGGTATTAGTTATATTTTGATAAACATACTTGTTATTAAAAGCATATTTTTGGCAATCATTGTGAAAAGAAAAGAAATGAGCACGGTCACATGGCAATCCGTGTGGTGCACCAGTAGGGAACGCCCTATCAACGGTTATGATTATAATTATGCGAAAAGAAAGAGAAAGTGTGCCATGTCGGACGGAGCGAGAAAAGTTCGTACCGGAAAGTAGAGGATACTCACCCTGACCGGGGTAGCTTTAAATGAGAATAAGTTGATGGCCATCATATGATATTATGAAAATAGTTAATCCTGTCATTCATATCATTACTGTATGATTCTTATGTGCATAGATATAATGCATTCATGTGACCAAAGATACTTTATGTAGTTTATACAACTGAACATGACGTGATGAGCTATATTGATGATGATTTATTGTTGAACTTACTGGGATTTAATTCTCACTATATTTCCATATCATGTTCAGAAAATTAGTTATGTAACTTTTTCTATGGCTCTGGCTTTTAGTGCACATTGGATCGAGTTACTTTACGTTGGACAGATCTCATAATCAAATAAGATGTTTGTGGTCGAGTTGGCTCAGATCCCGGTGAAGGTGCAACCACCCGCAACTGTATCTCCGGAATTGGTCAACCAAAATAAACAAGATGTAAATAACTATGGGTTTGATATGTTGCATGTACGTTTTGATTAATGACGTGTATGTGAACTCAATATTGTATAATAATAAAGAAAAAAAAAGGTTGTTACATAATTGGTATCAGAGCAGGTCGATCTTAGATGGCCAGTGGGTGGTTGGTTATCTGAATCGATCTTATAGCATCTTGAGTATGTTGTGGTAGTGCTGTGTAGGGGATCAGTGATTTCATATAGGTAAAAAATTACTAGTGTTTCTTATCTATATGCCGAGGTGGTGTTATGACTGCTGTTAAATATATTTTTTGAAACTAACTTTTGGGCTTGATCACCTCAATAGCAGCATAACTTTATTTTTGCCATAGTAGGAAATAACACCACCAAGGAGGAATTTGACAAACAATGCGGAGGAAACCCTGCACAACCTTGCCACAACAATTCGAGAATTTGATATTGATTTACTCTTTAGAACCCAACTAGTATCTATATCCCTATATAGAATGATATCGATTGAATTTAAAAAAAAATTAGTTATAAGACTTGTTAGATAAGAGATTTAAATGCCCTAGTACTTTTTTTCGGAGTGCTCCAGTTCTATCTATGAAAAAGAAAGATGGATCACTATAACTATGCATAGATTATAGACAGTTGAATAAGGTGACAATGTAGAATAAAAACCCATTACCTCGTATAGATTACCTGTTTGACTAGTTATAAGGTGTTCAATATTTTTCCACAAATTGATTTGGGATATGAGTAACATTAATTAAGGATAAGAGAAGAGGATGTACGAAAATTTTAATTTATACTTATTATGGGCATTATGAGTTCTTGGTGATGTCATTTAAATTGACAAATATTTTAACTGCACTCATAGATTTAATGAATAGGAATTAGGTCATCCCTGGATCAGTTTGTTTTTATTGATGATATACTAGAATATTTAAAAAGTTCAGAGGATCATAAGCAACATTCAAAGATAGTTTTACCAACTCTAAGGGAGTATGGTTGGTAAATATGGTATCCAAGTAGACTCTAAGAAAGTAAAAGTAGTACAATAATAGCTACGTTTTACTACATTTAAAGATAAAGATCCAAATCCAATTTACGATTCCTGCGGTTATCTGCCGTCCATTCTATTTGAGTCATAGTTGGATCCGACACATGAACATATGCTTGTAAAGCATCAATCAACTCCTCAGCATTTGAAGCTGAGATAAGAATTCGTCGTGCTGAGTGTGAAATGAACCTTTGTTCCACAGCATGATCAAGGAAGGACAAAAAACCATCAAAGAAGTGGTTAACATTTAATAAACATATTGGTTTGTTATGCATATTTAGTTGTACCCAAGAGACTATTTGGAAAATTTCTTCTAAAGTACCAAAATCCCCTGGTAAGGCAATGAAGGCATTAGCATTGCTCATCATTCTAGCCATGCGCTCATGCATGGAAGCTACCCTAAATTCTTCCCCAATTGTCTTTCCTACGATGTTAGATGTAGCTAGAGCTGTAGGAATAATACCTAGAACTTGGCATCCTCCTACATGGGTAGCTGTAGACACACACCCCATTAACCCACGGTTACCTCCACCATAGACTAAATGAATTTTTCTTCTAGCCAGTACCATACCCAGGTTTTGTGCAGCTTTCACATACACTCCATCTTTTCTAGGACTAGAACCATAAAAGACACAAATATTTTGAAATTGACAAAATGCAATTCCCTCCATAGTTGCACACACCTTGACTTGGAATATGAAAGTAAAAATATTAATGTGTGCATTTATAGAACTCGGAGAATGGCATACTTATGATAGCTATGCGAATAGGCCGGGAATAATTAGAACAGTTATGTGAGTGATTGGTGGATATTAGCTAAATTGAAGGTAAAATTTTCTAAAAATGATGGTAAGCATGTATATGTATAGTAGTTGTGATAATCGCTCATATTAGGCATATAAAGAGAATAAGGTTAAGATATCATCAGAAATTTATCTTTGTTGTCTTTGATGAAACCTTGATATCTTGATTCTTGTAGAGGAATTATAGGTGATAGGCGTAATTGAAAAACAAAAGAAAGTGAAAATGTAAACAAGTTAGTTGTTGAAGAAGGACAATTAAATAATTTATTTTGTTTTTCCAATATTTTTGCCAGTCAACTATTGGTATTATTAAGTTGACTAGCTATTTTGAGAAATTTTAATTTGGACTGGTTATTTTACAGTTGATTGATTACATCTATTTTGAAGCAATTAACTGCATCCTACTAGTTAACTACGTATTCTTTGATTTTCACAGACTTTTATAATCTCATAAATGTTTCTTTTTCCATGTGATATCTTTCCACCGAATACCAATAGATTTAAAGTAGATTTTGGCACATATATTCAAACCTTGCGGCCACCAATTTTTGCCGATATAACAGCTAAATTTTTGTTTTCAAATTTTCAAGAATTACGGCCACCGATTTTAACTCTCTCTAATGTTTTATCCAAACTTTTGACTTTCTATTTTAGCACCGTTCTTTATTGTGCTTTTCGTCTGTTCTACTACATTGTCCTACATTAATTTTTGGCATTAAATGCAAGATTATTTTCCCATATTACAAGAAAAGTTAATCTATTTATTTATTTATTTATTATTATTATTATATTTGAAACTCAATTATTATGGTGTTTTGACGAATGTAATCAAGAGAATTAGTGGTGTTGAAGTTCTTGAGGAATAAAATATAGGAAGTAGGATTTAAGTTAGTCTTTGAACTCTTAATTTGGAAATATAGAGAATATTCTGAGAACCATGTTCGAAAATAATGTAAGTTAAAGGATTATATCATGCTAAATTGAGTCTAGTATCTAGGATGTGAATTATGTTGGAATTGAGAATTCATTTATGAGTAATTGTTAGGAAAAATCTTCTTGAAATGATTGGGTGAATTAAATGGGATTGACATAAGCTAGAATAAGGTGCTTTTGGATATGATAGAAGAAATAATTGAAATTTTTGACAATGAATTTAATGGTATTAATAAACTTGTATAGAATTACTGTGATGAGATAAGTTGGAATTATTAGACATGTGTCAATGGTACACGTTATTAAAGGTTTGAAGGATTTATTGCTACGTATGTTTAACATATTGATTAAAGGATTTGAGGATAAAAATAGATGATAGATTAAGATGATGATATTCAGGGGATGATGTTGATATATGAAAACCAAAAAAGTGACTTGATAGAAGTTTGGAATAAGAAAAGATAGTTACCCAATATGTAGGTGAATATGTTCCTTTATTTGTGTGTTTTCTAATATCGACCCATAGATACATCCATGCGAGCTAGAGGATATAAATTGAAGAACTTATGAGTGAAAGAAATCCTTATGGTTAAGTTTTATGGCAAAATCACTCAAGTGAATAGACATATTAAAAAGTAAAGATGTTATATAGAAAAGATATCCCTAATTATTTAGGTAATAAGGTTGGTAACTCTGAATAATGCCTTAATTTCATTCCCTACATGTGGTAGGATGGACTGAAAATTCGGGGACCGAATTTTTTAAGGGGGGAAGAATGTAACATCCCATAAGAAAATAAAATTTATTAGCCAATTTTTAGATATTTAAAGAAATATAATCCTTAAAAATTCTTCACCTTACGTGTATGCATAGAAATGTTCTAACATTAATGAAATAGGTAAAAAGAATATTCTAACATTAATAGAATAGGAAAAGAGAGAAAACCTAAGAGAAAAAATTAGAAATAAATATACTAAAGAAATGTGAAATTATTGGGTAAGGATGATAAATTTTTGTGAAGTAAATAGAGATATTAAAATTTTAAGAAGATTGGATTAGGGTAATTTTTTCCTAATTTAAGAGTAAAAGTTACTAAGTTTAGTATCTCCACCCATAAATTGGGCTTTCACCTATGGACACTTCATATAGAGTTTTTCTTCTTCACATAAATTTTTAGCAAGCCAATAGGATAGCCCAATGAAGAAATAAAACATAGACTTGGACTAGGATATAGACATTGGACCGATAGCCCAAAAATCATGAAAATGTGACCAAGCCCATTATGAAAGGTAGAATTTTAACCAAAGTAAAGAAAATGGGCAAGAATGAGCCCAAACCCAAGAGGAAAAAATGAAAATAAAATAAAAATAAAGTGATGGAATAATGGTGTAATCAAAATTAAGTGATTTGACATTAAGACAAAAATTTAGCAAGTGGTATGATAATACAAGAATTTAGGACAAAACATCAATATCCTACACTCATAATTTTAGCAAGTGGGTAATAATACATAGCATTATGACACAACATCTTTATCCCACACAAATAATTTCAACCAAATAATGGAGATTCAAGGGCTAGAAATTTGCCACTTAAAAAGGCAAATCTATCATACTTGATTAAGACAAAAGAAAAAGGAAATGAATCCCTAAATCAAAGGGATCTTGTCCCATATCTTAAGAACATATTATCATAATTTTCAAAATACAAATCTCCTTTTCCTATGCATATCTTGACTAAGGAAGAGGAAGACAAGAACATAAGTTGTTTGTTTTCCAAAAATTCAACCAAGTGTAATCTAATTGTGATAAGGTAGACCCATGATCATGAAAGGTAAATTATTTGAGGGTCTATTTAAGCAAAACCCAACCTTACAACATTAGAATTTTCGTCCAAGTGAGGGAGAGGAAAACTAGAAGCAAGGTAGAGTGAGGAAAGGAGAGGAAGAAAGGAAGAAAGAGGAAGGAGAAGTCTAGAAGACTAAGTGCTCCATGTAAGTTTAACAATATTTCTTTTTGAAGAAAACTTTTGAAACTTATAATATTTATATGAGATTTTGATCTTAGAACTTTGATGATTGGTCATGAATGTTGCTATATCATGTTACATATTGATCTTGCATGTGATGTATGTTTGAATACTTAGGTTGGTGTAGATAGTTCTGCATGGGTATGGCTTTGGGTGGCAGAATTTTAAGCTTATGTGTTTTAATTTCTGGGAACAATCTATAAGGAATTAAAATAAATGGTTAACATATGAATTATAGATATATGTATCACGGATTTTTAGCCACTGGAATCATTCAATTTAGAGTTCATATGAGGTATATATGGTTCGATTAGTAAACAAAGGTCAGAAAATGGTTAATTAGGGAAGAATATGTTAGGATAGCTTCAGTGTTTTAATTTCTGGGAATAATCTATAAGGAATTAAAATAAATGGCTAACATATGAAATATAGATATATGTGTCACGGAGTTGTAGACACTGGAATCATTCAAGTTAGAGTTCATATGAGGTTGATATGTTCTGATTAGTAAACAAAGGTCAGAAAATGGTTAATTAGGGAAGAATATGTTAAGATAGCTTTGGCGTTTTAATTTCTGGGAATAATCTATAAGGAATTAAAATAAATAATTAACATTTGAATTATAGATATATGTGTCACGGATTTTTACCCACTGGAGTCATTCAATTTAGAGTTCATATGACTTAGATATTTTCCGATTAGTAAACAAAGGTCAGAAAATTGTTAATCATGGAAGAATATGTTAGGATAGTTTCGGTGTTTTAATTTCTGGGAAAATGGTCTAAGGAATTAAAATAAATGGTTAACATATCAATTATATATTTATGTGTCACGGATGTTTAGCTACTAGAATCACTTAATTTGGAATTCTTATGTGGGAGATATAGTCAGATTAGTAAGTAAAGGTTAGAATCTACCCGAGAAGAAATAAGATTGAAATTAAGGGAGTAATAACACCAATATTTATTACTATTTTGCTAATATGATTAACATAATAGTTTTATATTATTGTCTTAGCTTTCCATAGACACCAAGATCACCTCAATTGGAGTTAAAATGAGAGAGTTATACTCTGATTAGTTAGCAAAGATCACAAAACACGGCCAGACCATGTTATGGGTGCTTCAAGCACGGGTTAGTCGTGTTCAGGGCTGTTTTTGAGTACATTTGAAGTATTTTTAAAGAATGGCCGTGTCCTGGAACATGGCTAGACCGTGTTGGAAGCTGGTGAAGCCTATTTTTAACATTTGTCTGCCCTAGATGAACCTCTTTAACTATAGGGTAATAGTAGAAATCAAATTGGAGAAAAATGCTCTATAAATTTGTAAGGACATGTGTTAGAAATGATATAAATAAGAAGAAATTGACTAAAAGTCAAGCATAAAGAAAATGAAAAGATGAAATTAATATTTAAAAAAGAAGACAAATCTTATAAATGACTAGTATATGCCATAGCCATTGCCATTGTATGAACTTCTTATCATCTTAAGTGTAAAATTCTGACATGGAAATATTTTATAAAGTGATATTTGAAATAGTTATGTTCATGACATGATTACCAATGATTTATGGTAATAGTTATATTTTGATGAACATACTTGTTATTGAAAGCATATTTTTGGCTATCATTGTGAAAAGAAAATAAATAAGCACGGTCACATGGCAATCCGTGTGGTGCACCAGTAGAGGACGCCCTACCAACGGTTATGATTATGATTATGAGAAAAGAAAGAGAAAGTGTGCCATATCGGACGGAGTGAGAAAAGCCCGTACCAGAGAGTAGAAGATACTCACCCTGACCGGGGTAGCTTTAAATGAGAATAAGTTGATGGTCATCAAATGATATTCTAAAAATAGTTAATCCTGTCATTCATATCATTACTGTATGATTTTTATGTGCATAGATATAATGCATTCATGTGACCAAAGATACTTTCTGTAGTTTATACAACTGAACATAACTTGATGAGTTATATTGATGATGATTTATTGTTGAACTTACTGGGATTTAATTCTCACTATATTTCCATATCATGTTCAGAAAATTAGTTATGCAGCTTTTTCTATGGCTCTGGCTTTTAGTGCACATTGGATCGAGTTACTTTACGTTGGACAGATCTCATAATCAAATAAGATGTTTGTGGTCAAGTTGGCTCAGATCCCAGTGAAGGTGCAACCACCCGCACCTGTATCTCCGAAATTGGTCAAACAAAAGAAACAAGATGTAAATAAGTATGGGTTTGATATGTTGCATGTACGTTTTTATTAATGACGTTGTATGTGAACTCAATATTGTATAATAATAAAGAAAAAAAAGGTTGTTACAAATATACTAAAGAAAGGTGAAATTCTTGGGTAAGAAAGATAAATTTTTATGAAGTCAGTAAAGGTATTAAAATTTTAAGAAGATTAGATTAGGGTAATTTTTCCTAATTTAAGAGTTAAAGTTACTAAGTTTAGTATCTCCACCCATAAATTGGGCTTTTACCTGTGGACACTTCTTATAGAGATTTTCTACTTCACATGAATTTTTAGCAAGCCAATAGGATAGCCCAAGAAAGAAATAAAACATAGACTTGGACTAGAATATAGTAATTAGACCGGTACCCCAAAAATCATGAAAATGTGACAAGCCCATTATGAAATGTAGAATTTTAACCAAAGTAAAGAAAATGGGCAAGAATGACCCCAATCCCAAGAGGAAAAATAAAAATAAAAATAAAGTGATGGAATAATGGTGTAATCAAGATTAGGTGACATTGCATTAAGACAAAAATTTAGCAAGTGGTGTGATATCCTACATTCATAATTTTAACAAGTGGTATGATAATACATGGCATTAGGACAAAACATCTATATCCTACACTCATAATTTTAGCAAGTGGGTAATAATACATAGCATTATGGCAAAATATCTTTATCCTACACAAATAATTTTATCTAAGCAAGGAAGATTCAAGGGTTGGAAATTTGTCACCTAAAAAGGCAAACATATAATACTTGATTAAGATAAAAGAAAAAGGAAATGTATCCCTAAATCAAAGGGACCTTGTCCCTTATCTTAAGAACATATCATCATAATTTTCAAAATACAAATCTCCTTTTCCTATTTTTTATTAAAACTCGCAAGCGCACGAATCTATTGGAGTATAGATTTAGTGGTATACAAGGTCGATCCCACGAGAATTGCCAATTGAGAACATTTAATTCAGATCCAAAATAAATATTTTTAACCTAGTTGCCAGAATGTTTGTTTTGTGAGAAGAGTACTGAACAGAGTTTGTAAAGAACTAAAATGCTGAAATTAAATATGAATGTATTCAAAGTAAGAAACATGCTAAGGTTAGGGGATCCAATCTTGGTACATCAAATAATAATAAATTTTAACTCTTTTATTACTCAAATGAAATATTCACGTAAATAAGCTTCCATTCAGAAGATATGTTACATTAAACACACTTTGGTTTATAGATGAAGTGTATTTGCCTTCTTTTATTGTATTACTAATAGTAAATAACTTTTGTAAAATGGATTCAAGTATACATCGTGCCAATCATCATATTGTCTACAATAAATCAAGAATGATTCAAGTATTTATTGTGCCAAAAATTATCTACAATGTATCAAGATTTTCACTTTACAAAATTTAAAATAAAAATATACAAACAAAGTCAATAATAATAATATAAAGTAGGCGGTAAAACCAGCCATTGAGAAAAGAAATAACAAGAAAATAAATACAAAAAGTGCAAAAAATAAATAACAGAGGGGAAATAAAGTCATCCTCTAAGAAAGTAAATAACAAGAAAGTAAATAATAAAAGTGCAAAAAATAAATAACAGATGGGCAACAAAATCATCCTCTAAATAAATAGCAAGAGAGTAAATAATCAAAGTGCAGAAATTAAATAACAGAGGAGCAACAAACCTATCCTCTAAAAAAATAACAAGAAAGTAAATAATAAAAGTGCAGAAAATAAATAACAGAGGGGCAATAAAGTCATCCTCTAAATAACAAGAAAGTAAATAATAAAAGTGCAGAAAATAAATAACAGAGAGGCGACATAGCCGTCCTCTCAAAAAAAAATAATAAGAAAATAATAACAGAGAAAATAAATAATAGAGGAGCAACAAAGCCATCATCTAAAAAAATAAATAACAAGAAAGTAAATAATAAAAGTGCAAAAAATAAATAACAGAGAGGCAACAAAACCATCCTCTAAAAAAAATAACAAGAAAGTAAATAATAAAAGTGCAGAAAAAAAATAACAGAGAGGCGACATAGCCGTCCTCTCAGAAGAAAAATAATAAGAAAATAATAACAGAGAAAATAAATAATAGAGGGGCAACAAAGTTATCCTCTAAAAAAATAAATAACAAGAAAGTAAATAATAAAAGTGCATAAAATAAATAACAGAGAGGCGACATAGCCGTCCTCTCAGAAGAAAAATAATAAGAAAATAATAACAGAGAAAATAAATAATAAAGGGGCAACAAAGCAATCTTCTAATAAAGTAAATAACATGAAAGTAAATAATAGAAAGGCAGAAAATAAATAATAGAGGGGCAACAAAGCCATTGTAACAGCTCCATTTATGTAACAAATTTTTTTTTATTTAACATCATAAAGTTATTACCTCAACTTAACTCACAACAACATTTATTTAATTATACAACACTAAGTTTACACTCACATCATTAATACAAACATTTGTACAAGACATACATGTACATATAAGCCCTAATCTTCCACATAGACTATTTCTGGGGCCACTGGTTCGGGTGGTGGCACCTCCGCCGGAATTTCAGTCACTTCAACAACTGATATATCCGCAATAATAGGTATTTGCCCAAGATAGGGCACCTCGATCATACGTACGGCAATAATAAGTCTCATTGAAAACAACTGCATAGCTAATTTTCTGAACATGATATGGAAATATAGTGAGAATTAAATCCCAGTATGTTCAACAATAATTCATTATCAATATAGTTCATCACGTGATGTTCAACTGTATAAACTACAGAAAATATCTTTAGGTCACATGAATGCACTTTATCATGCATATGAAAATTATACAGTTATGACATGTATGGCATGAATAACTATTTTTTGAATTTCATATGATGGCTATCAACTTATTCTTACTTCAAGCTACCCCGGTCAGGGTGAGTATTCTCTACTTTTCGGTACGGGCTTATCTCGCTCCGTCCGACATGGCACACTTTCTCTTTCTTTTCTCATGAATATAATCATAACCGTTGGTAGGGCGTCCCCTACTGGTGCACCACACGGATTGCCATGTGACCGTGCTTGGTGCGCACTGTTGCAGGCACGCCCAAATTAAAACCTTACCTCAACACTAACCTGTAGTAGTGGGAGTAAGGGTCGATCCCACAGAGACTGGAATTACCTTATGTGATTCAGAAAGGGGGGATTGAGAGTCGCAATTAAAATTAAGTAAACAATAGCAAAAATAATTGAGAGAAAGTGATTAATGAGAAAAGCGTTGGTTTCGGTCGATATTCACCATCAAGGGATTGCATTGATCATTGACAAAATTATCAATCTTAAACCAAATATCTATCATTGAGATTCTATCCCAGTTCCTCCTTAAGCCTAGTAAATTAATGACAATCGCACTAATTATACTCTAATTAACAAGCAATCCTTTAGCACATCGGTAAAGCATAACTTATTAACCGCATGAAGAACAAGAGAAACTAATAGAGCTAAACGAATACAAGCACATCGGTTATATTCAATTTAGTTGATATTCATCATAGGGTTAACGATTTATAATCCAAAATCCTTAATCCTATTTGCTTCACGAATCAAGTAATAAAAGCTTTGTTCAAAACCTAATTCAGCAGCTACACATACAATATACTAGTAGGCCTCCTAGCAATCACATGCATAATATTAAGAAAATAAGAACAGATGAATAAACAATACCCGGTTAAGATTGAATGCAATGAAATCAAATCCGTATCTCACAATGACATCAAATCCCTTGAGGTTTCAATCTCCCTCAACCAACTAAAGAAAATTAGCCGCGCAGGGCCATAGAAAACTAAACAAGAAGTAAAGAAAAGAGTTGAGAACTTGAATGAATTCTTTGCTGAATGAATAGATGATTCTCTGCTTACTTTCCTTCTTTTTTATAGATTAAACCCTCCTAGTCGAAGTAGAAAAGTTTTTAGGTCAAATCTCCATCAATTAGGCTTCAAATCAGGCGAAAAAAACTCTAAAATCGCGACTTCCGGAGCGGCGGCGCCGCGGCGCATAAGTTCAGCGCCGCGGCGCTGCGAAGCTTCATCCACGGGGTGCCGCGGCTCTCCATGCAGCGCCGCGGCGCTCCATTCTTCGTACACGGGCGCCGCGGCGCACCCATGCAGCGCCGCGGCGCTCGTGGTTCTGGGGCAAGGGCGCCGCGGCGCTACGAGACATCCATGACGGGCCGCCGCGGCGCTGTATTGTGAGCGCCGCGGCGCCTAAAAAACGCCGGATTTTTCCAAAGTGCCGAACACGAAAGTTGTGGCTCTATGTTTCTTCTTTCCATAGCCGCTGGAATCAGCTCAATCGGAGCTCAAATGAGTGAGATATGCTTCCATTAGTGACGAAAGGTCAGAAATCAGCATTTTTCATGATTTTCTTCTATTTTTCTCTTCTTTTCTTCTTTATTATTCCTAAAAACATAAAACACACAATTTAATTAAAACCTATCTATTTATCATTTAAATAAAATATAAAGAAACATAAAATATGCTAAATACATGCTTAATTTAAAGCATGTCAAATACCCCCACACTTGCTCTTTTGCTTGTCCTCAAGCAAATTAAACCATGTGAACAATATTCAATAAATAAGGTAAGTGAAAGTCTTTCCAATATATTGCCTCATAGTGAAAATTGAATGCTCTTAAAGAAATTTCAGAAAATTTAATGACTATGTGCAATATTCAATTTAAATGCAATTCAGAATTCATTTTTCTAGAGCCCTGAGTGAGTGTGTGTTTTGAGCAGTTCAATCATCTTTCATTCAAATGAGTTTATATATCTCAAGAAATCAAGTATGGATCTCTTCGTAGGATTTTCATAAGCTTATTTTTCCTGCTGCTCTCCACTAATGTAGGTCAAAACTACTTTTAAGATCAAAAGGACTTTATTTAGCTTGTAATGTGGCCAAGGTGAAGGGTGGGACAAAGGATATCAATGTAGGATCAGTCACCCAGCACCACATGATTAAAATTGATCTCTTGAGCTCTTTGCTTTCCTCCAATAATTTTGGGAAGATTTTCTCCCCACACTACTTTTCCTGCTTCAATCCATCATTGTCCTCTTTTAAAACCCACAACATTTGTTCTTATATATATATATATATATATATATATAATTTTTTTTCTTTTTCTTTTTTCTTTTGAAAATTTCTTTTCTTTTCCTTGCTCCACCCTTCCACCCTTTTTGTAAATAAAGCAATATAATACAAATATTCATCAAAATAATCATGGAGTGAGTGAATAGGGTAAAGAAAAAAAATAAGGATATACAAACTTTGGCTTATGGCTCAGTTATGGTTTTCAGAAGGAAAAGTTCATTAAGCTCAAAATAAAGGAACTAGTGTTATTTTATTACTTAGGTTAGGCTTGAAAGGCTCAATCTATCAAATAATGCCTAAATCATCTCCTAATTAATAGTATCAACCTAGGATTTCGCCTCAAGCATCATTCAAATAAGTTCTAGAATCCTTTCTGAGATCATAAAAAATTTCTTTAAGTTGTATAAACTTTCTTTAAATAAAAGATAAATTAAATACTCAAAGTTGTTGTGCAAAATAGATTCAGGATTCTAGAAAATGGATAATAAATTGCAAAAAAATTAAAATTACACATAATTATGATTTTCCTACGTTTCTTAGGAGCTATTAGCAATTTAAACATTTATATCATTGGCTATTGGTTTCACTAACACAAACCCATAAATTGAAATTTTGTTCACATGCTCACCTCATGATAGGAATAAAAGTGCACACATCATAGAATTATAGTAATGCATCAAAGTAGAAAAGTGCACAAGTGTATGAGTTATTATACAGTCATCCAGCTGAATCATAAAGTGACCCCCCCACACTTAAAAGCATACATTGTCCCCAATGTAAGAATATCAAAGAAAAAACACAATAGAGACAAGTAATAAAATAAGGAGGGGTCCAGGGAAACTTCCCTGATCAAGTGTCACCATTCGTCGCATCATGCTCGGTGTCAGGCCGAAAGGGTGGTTCAGGAGGCGCCGGGAATGCAATTGGAAGGTTCAGGGCATGGGCTAGCTGACTGAAGCAGGCATGATTATGTTGTGCAATAGAGTGCTGGTAGAGGGCCAGATCGTGCAGTTGGTGGCTCAGATACTCTGTGCGCTGCCATAAATCTTCAATGGTATGCTGGGACGGTGGTGGAGCTGAACTGCTGCCTGGTCCCTCTGTAGGGATTGGCTGAATCCCTAACTCCGCCTCTGCTGCTTCTTCATGGCCCTTGTACTTTTGGATATCTGTAGAGGAAATAGGCTTCATAGGGTGAATGAGAGCCTCAGTGGAATCCCAGCTGACTCCCGCCTGCTGACATAGACCAGTAATTAAACTGGGAGCAAAGAGGGATCCGCCTCTAGTATTAATACAGCCGAGCATCTGCCTATGAATAATTTTGCATTGAAGCTGGGCATGAGTCGTGCTGACACAAAATAATACCATGCTTTAGCCAACTTATTCATATCAGCCCTAGCAAAGTACAACGGTTGGCCATGGCTATCCAATTTCCAAGAGGCCCCTCTATGGCAAAGAGTGCCTATGACGTCTTCAAAGTCAATAAATGATTGAAGAAGAGCAGTATATTCATCATCCTCAATGTCAGGCAGGGAATAGAGTTCATTGATGGCATGCGGAGAAAATGGTACCCTCTTGCCTCGAACCCGTGCATGATGATGTTCATGAACTGTAGCATTGGAATAGAACTCCTGGACCACGGGGATAACTCCTGGCTCTGGGTTCCTGCAGAAAATCTCCCAGTGCCTATAGAGGATATTGTCTCTGAGAGGTAGCCCTTCGGTGATCAGAAATCCACGTTCTGGAACAATAGGTTTATGTACCACCACTTTGATGTGGTGTTGATAAACCGGTTCAGTCACAAATGCCACAGTGTCGAATGCTGGAGGGTCCTCAGCTCTGTTCTTCCTCTTTGAAATACTCAATTTAGAAGCTTTTGGAGCCATTAGTTGAAAAAATTCACTAGGGCCTTTTACCGAACACCTTGTGGGTGCTTGTAAAATTTGGAAGAATGAGTGGTGAATTTTCAACTAGATCTCCCAAACTCAGGACAAACCCGTAGCAATCAAGTATAAGGATCAATTGCAGCCAGAAAGAGGAAGAGAACTGTACCCAAATTGCCTTGAATGGTGGCTGGGAATTGTAAGCTCAAGAATACCTTAGAACCCTAGAAAAGTGTCTTTGAATTCGACTCAATTGCTGATATGAGGTGTATAATCCTGCAAAAGTAGATGAAAAATCAAGTTATGCAAGCAATATAATCGAATGGGAGGTGAGTATGGGTGATTGGAGGCAAGAAAAGGGATTTGGGGGTGTGAGAGAGCAAAAACGGCGGGGGAAACAAAGAGGGGCGCAACCCTCTTATAGAGAGCGCTGCGGCGCTCTCTGCTACAACGCGGAGCGCCGCGGCGCTATGGGTGCGCGCCGCGGCGCTCACCCGTTCTGGGTTCGGAGCGCCGCGGCTCTGTTCTAGAGGGCCGCGGCGCTCTCCCAGTCTGGGCGACGAGCGCCGCGGCGCTCGGTTTGGGCGCCGCGGCGCATGTTCGCGTCCGCAGATCCAAATTTTTTATTTTTTTTTAAATTAATAAAGTAAAATTAAACTAGGAAAAGAAAAAAAATAAGAAGAAGAAGAATAGATGTTGGGTTGCCTCCCAACCAGCGCCTTTGTTTTACGTCGTTGGCTCGACTCAGCTCCCTATCTTTGTTCATGGAGGCTCTTTGAGGTTCACTTTAAATTTCTGGGACTGATTCAATCTTTGAAATTCAACTGCATAACCAGAAGGCACATCAGTAATAACAAGTGGACCTAACCAAGGGAGCGATTTCTTACCTTTAAAGGGTTCAACCCCTTTCATTTCTAGAACTTGATGCAATTTTATAGTCGGGTCTATGCCTTTAAGGTTTGCAATTGTTCTTATAATGGCATTTCTTTTTTCTTGAAAAATATGCATCAATTCCTCTTCTTTTTTAACACCTAAACTTTTTGCAACTATAATAGGTGATGCATCTCCTATTTCCAAGTATTTCAGGTGATTAGGCAGAGATGACAAAATTGATCCACGGTCCTGCAAAACAGAAGGTGCAAGAATGGTATCAAAATTTGATAATTCCATATAAGAAATCTTACCCTTTGGTGGTTCTTTCGAAGAATCATTGAGTGCAGCCAGTTTCTCCTTTGTTTTTTCATCTAAGTTTATCTCACCATCATCTGCTGCTATAGATTTGTTCACACTTTCCTCCATTTTATCCTTTTCATCTAATTCAAACACATCGTATGCTAATGAATCGAGCACATCAATGGAATAGACAGGAGTATCATCACCTGGGTATTTTATGGCTTCATACATATTGAATTTTATTACTTCACCGTCAAATTCCATAGTGAGTGTGCCATTGTGAACATCTATCTTGGTTTTGGAGGTTTTCAAAAATGGTCTCCCTAATAATATTGGAGAAGTAAAATCCCCATTGTCCATGTCAAGCACATAAAAATCTGCAGGGAACACCAAATCATCTACCTGCACCAAGACATCCTCAATTATTCCCTTAGGATATGTAGTGGACCTATCTGCTAGTTGAATTATCAAATTTACAGATTTCAATGGTCCCAAATTCAAAGATGTATATACAGAATATGGCATAACATTGATGGAAGCTCCTAAATCTAACATAGCCTTTTCAATGCGATTTCCCCCAATTTTGCATGGAATAGTAAACATACCTAGATCCTTGCATTTAGTGGGGAGTTTTGTCTGTATCATAGCAGATACATTCTGACTCATATGAATCTTTTCAAAATCTTTTAATTTTTGCCCTTCTTTTTGAGTACATAGTTCTTTCAAGAACTTTGCATATCTTGGCACCTGTTTAATGGTATCTAGAAGGGGAAGATTAACTTCACATTTTCTAAAGATGTCATACAATTCAGAGGTTTTCTCATTTAGCCTATTCTCTTTAAGAGCTTCTGGAAAAAGGAGGCACTACTTCATACTTTAAATTAGAAAGAGACTTACCTGTAGTTGCTTCATTCTCCTTAATTGATTTTTCTTGCTTTTTAGGAGAAGAAACAGATGGTGGACTTTCAATTTCCTCACCATTTATTGAAATAATTGAACTGACATTTTCTCTAGGATTCACCACAGTTTGTGAAGGTAACTTACCTGAGTTTTGAGCATCCAGTCGACTCACTGTGGTTGCTAACTAACCCATTTGAGTTGTCAGGTTCTGAATGCTAGCTCTTGTCTCTTGCTGAAATTGATGAGAGCTATGCACAAGAGTCTTCACGATATCTTCCAATGGATTACTTACCTGATGCTCCTGGGATGCATTTTGTTTAGGATAATAGGCCTGTTGGTTTTGTTGAAAATTCTGTCCTGCAGGCCTATTTTGTGCATTCCCATATCTGAAATTGGGATGATCCTTCCATCCAGGATTGTATGTATTAGCATATGGATCATACCTCTTTGGTTGGCCAGGAAAACCTCCTACAGCATTAGCTTGTTCTGTGGCTTCCTCTTGAAGTGTAGGGCACGTATCAGTAGGGTGCCCTATTGCTGAACATATCCCACAGACTTTAACTTGTTGGAGTGTACCTGTAGCCATTTGGCGTACAAGAGAAGTAAGTTCAGATATTTGATTCTGAAGAGAAGTTGTACTTACCTCATGGACATGTCTAACAGGGGGATCATGCCTAACGCCAAATTGTTGTGAATTGGCAGCCATATTTGATATGAGAATTCTGGCTGCCTCAGGAGTTTTATCTACTAGTGCTCCTCCACTAGCTGCATCTATCATGCTCCTGTCTCCCTGCAAAAGGCCTTCATAGAAATATTGGATTAGTAGCTGCTCACTAATCTGATGATGTGGGCAGCTTGCACAAAGTTTCTTAAACCTCTCCCAATATTCATAAAGGGTTTCACCATGCAATTGCCTAATGCCGCATATTTCTTTCCTAATAGTGGCGGCTCTAGATGCAGGAAAATAACGTTCTAAAAACATTCTTTTCATCTCATTCCAGGTAGTAATAGTACCAGAGGGTAAATAATACAACCAATCCTTGGCTGAATCTTTTAAAGAAAAAGGAAAAGCCCTAAGTTTAATTTGTTCCTCAGTTACTCCAGGGGGCTTCATACTGGTACAAACCACATGGAACTCCTTTAGATGTTTATGCGGGTCCTCACCTGCAAGACCATGAAAACTAGGTAAGAGATGAATTAATCCAGATTTTAATTCAAAATTCACATTATCATCAAGATTAGGTAAAGTAATGCATAAGGGTTGTTGATGCAAATCTGGAGCTGCAAGCTCCTTCAAAGTGGGGTGTCTGGCCATGATCACTTCCTCCTTATCCTGATCAACGTCTTCTTGAATTTCTCTTCTGTGCCTGTATACAGATTTTCCAATATCTGGATTGAACTGTAAATCTTGACAATTAGCAGAACGAGTCACAGGCATAAAATAAAATAAAAAATCACAAAAGTAATGACGCAGTCCCCGGCAACGGTGCCAAAATTTGGTGCGCACTGTCGCAGGCACGCCCAAATTAAAACCTTACCTCAACACTAACCTGTAGTAGTGGGAGTAAGGGTCGATCCCACAGAGACTGGAATTACCTTATGTGATTCAGAAAGGGGGGATTGAGAGTCGCAATTAAAATTAAGTAAACAATAGCAAAAATAATTGAGAGAAAGTGATTAATGAGAAAAGCGTTGGTTTCGGTCGATATTCACCATCAAGGGATTGCATTGATCATTGACAAAATTATCAATCTTAAACCAAATATCTATCATTGAGATTCTATCCCAGTTCCTCCTTAAGCCTAGTAAATTAATGACAATCGCACTAATTATACTCTAATTAACAAGCAATCCTTTAGCACATCGGTAAAGCATAACTTATTAACCGCATGAAGAACAAGAGAAACTAATAGAGCTAAACGAATACAAGCACATCGGTTATATTCAATTTAGTTGATATTCATCATAGGGTTAACGATTTATAATCCAAAATCCTTAATCCTATTTGCTTCACGAATCAAGTAATAAAAGCTTTGTTCAAAACCTAATTCAGCAGCTACACATACAATATACTAGTAGGCCTCCTAGCAATCACATGCATAATATTAAGAAAATAAGAACAGATGAATAAACAATACCCGGTTAAGATTGAATGCAATGAAATCAAATCCGTATCTCACAATGACATCAAATCCCTTGAGGTTTCAATCTCCCTCAACCAACTAAAGAAAATTAGCCGCGCAGGGCCATAGAAAACTAAACAAGAAGTAAAGAAAAGAGTTGAGAACTTGAATGAATTCTTTGCTGAATGAATAGATGATTCTCTGCTTACTTTCCTTCTTTTTTATAGATTAAACCCTCCTAGTCGAAGTAGGAAAGTTTTTAGGTCAAATCTCCATCAATTAGGCTTCAAATCAGGCGAAAAAAACTCTAAAATCGCGACTTCCGGAGCGGCGGCGCCGCGGCGCATAAGTTCAGCGCCGCGGCGCTGCGAAGCTTCATCCACGGGGTGCCGCGGCTCTCCATGCAGCGCCGCGGCGCTCCATTCTTCGTACACGGGCGCCGCGGCGCACCCATGCAGCGCCGCGGCGCTCGTGGTTCTGGGGCAAGGGCGCCGCGGCGCCAATAACCAGCGCCGCGGCGCCAATAACCAGCGCCGCGGCGCTACGAGACATCCATGACGGGCCGCCGCGGCGCTGTATTGTGAGCGCCGCGGCGCCTAAAAAACGCCGGATTTTTCCAAAGTGCCGAACACGAAAGTTGTGGCTCTATGTTTCTTCTTTCCATAGCCGCTGGAATCAGCTCAATCGGAGCTCAAATGTGTGAGATATGCTTCCATTAGTGACGAAAGGTCAGAAATCAGCATTTTTCATGATTTTCTTCTATTTTTCTCTTCTTTTCTTCTTTATTATTCCTAAAAACATAAAACACACAATTTAATTAAAACCTATCTATTTATCATTTAAATAAAATAAAAAGAAACATAAAATATGCTAAATACATGCTTAATTTAAAGCATGTCAGTGCTCATTTCTTTTCTTTTCATATTAATAGCCGAAAATATGATTCCAATAACAAGTATGTTCATTATATTCTCATGCCATAATGTATCAAAACATAATCATTCTCAAAATTCATTGGTAAACTGAAATTATGCCATGAATATAATCATTTTCTAATTTTCACTTTATAAAATATTTCCATGTCAAAATTCCACACTAATACCTCGGTAACTGGATAGTAATTGTAGTCTGTAAACAGCGCACCAGGAAAGTTCCCAGAAAAGAGAGGTGGGTCACTAATGGACACGCTTAAGTACCAAGTCTTTCTTTGCCAGAGTTTTCCTTCGACATGCACTTTTCACAAATCACAATTTTTTTCCAGTAACTAGAATAATTCTTTTCTGATGTGGAAATACTGCAACCACGGAGCATACTAAGATTTTTCAAATAAAACCGGCACTTTCAAAACTTCTTGTAAATTTATATGAGTACTAGGGTAAATTCTATGTTAAAAATTACACACTTAAAATGGTAGTAAGTTCATGCAATGGCAATAGCTAGGGCATACACTAGGCATTTATTATTTTCATTTATAAAATTCCTCTTCTTTCTTGAATATTATTTTCATCTTTTCATTTTCTTTATGTCTAGGCATTTAGTCATTTTATTTCTACTTATATCATTTCCAACACATGTTCTTACAAATTTTATACAGCATTTTTCCTCAAATTGATTTCTACTATTACCTTAAAAATTCATCTAGGGTAGAAAAATATTGAAAATAGGTTTTACTAACTTTTAACACAGCCTTTGCTTACAAATCTGAGCATAACTCTCTCATTTTAACTCCGATTAAGATGCTCTTAGTGTCTATGAAAAGCTACGACAATTATCTAAAACTATTATGTTAATCATATTAACAAAATAGTATGATATCGTGGTGTTATTACTCCTTTAAATTTAGTATTATTTCTTCTCGTGTAGGTTCTGACCTTTACTGACTAATTAGACCATATCTCTCAAATTTGAACTCCAAATTGGGTTATTCCAATTGGTAAAATTCCATGAGCCATATATCTATAATTGTTATGTTGGCGCGCTATTTTAATGCCCTACAGAATATTCCCTGAAATTCAAAAACTAAAGCTTTAATAACATACTCTTCCCTGAATAAACATTTTCTGACCTCTGCTTACTAATCGGATCATATCTACCTCATATGAACTCCAAATTGAGTTATTCCAGTTGGTAAAATTCCATGAGCCATATATCTATAATTGTTATGTTGGCGCACTATTTTAATTCCTTACAGATACTTCCCAGAAATTAAAATACCGAAGCTATCCTAACATATTTTTCCCTAATGACCCATTTTCTGACCTTTGTCTACTAATCAGCTCATATCTCCCTTATATGGACTCCAAATTGAATAATTACAGTGCCTAAATATCCATGACACATATTTCTTTAATTCTTATGTTAACCATTTATTTTAATTCCTTATAGATTGTTCCCAGAAATTAAAATACCGAAGCTTAAAATTCTGCCACCCATAGCCATAACCATGCAGAACTATCTACACCAACCTAAGTATTCAAACATACATCACATGCAAGATCAATATGTAACATGATATAGCAACATCATGACCAATCATAAAAGTTCTAAGATCAAAATCTCATATAAATATTATAAGTTTCAAAAGTTTTCTTCAAAAAGAAATATTGTTAAACTTACCTGGAGCACTTAGTCCCCTAGACTTCTCCTTCCTCTTTCTTCCTTTCTTCCTCTCCTTTCCTCACTCTACCTTGCTTCTATTTTTCCTCTCCCTCACTTGGACAAAATTCTAATGTTGTAAGGGTGGGTTTTCTTATATATACCATCAAATAATTCACCTTTCATGATCATGGGTCTACCTTATCACAATTAAGATACACTTTGTTGAATTTTTGGAAAACAAACAACTTATGTTCTTGTCTTCCTCTTCCTTAGTCAAGATATGCATAGGAAAAGGAGATTTGTATTTTGAAAATTATGATGATATGCTCTTAAGATAAGGGACAAGGTCCCTTTGATTTAGGGATTCATTTCCATTTTCTTTTATCTTAAACAAGTATGATAGGTTTGCCTTTTTAGGTGGCAAATTTCTAGCCCTTGAATCTCCATTATTTGGTTGATATTATTTGTGTGGGCTATGAATTTTTTGTCCTAATACCATGTATTATCATACCACTTGCTAAAATTATGAGTGTAGGATATAGATGTTTTTTGTCCTAAAGCCTTGTATTATCATGCCACTTGCCTAAATGATGAATGTAGAATCACACCACTTGCTAAATTTTTGTCTTAATGCCATGTAACATAATCTTTATTCTTATTATTATATCATCATCTAATTTATTTTATTGTATTTTTCCTCTTGGATTTGGGCTTATTCCTACCCATTATGGGCTTGTCCTACCCATTTTCTTTGCTTTGGATAAAATTCTACCTTTCTTGGAGGGCTTGGTCACATTTCATAATTTTTGGGCTATTGGTGCAATTACTATATCCTAGTCCAAGTCTATGTTTTATTTCTTGTTTAGGTTATCCAATGGGCTTGTTAGAAACTTATGTGAAGTGGAAAAACTCTATATGAAGTGTCCATAGGTAAAAGCCCAATGTAT
The DNA here is from genome assembly GCA_037074535.1 of Gleditsia sinensis. Taxonomy (NCBI): domain Eukaryota; kingdom Viridiplantae; phylum Streptophyta; class Magnoliopsida; order Fabales; family Fabaceae; genus Gleditsia; species Gleditsia sinensis. The sequence goes on along the minus strand of CM073466.1, from coordinate 48,068,589 downwards.
GGGTAAAGATTTTAAACTTAGTAACTATAGTTCTTGAATTAGGAAAAATTACCCTAATTCAATGTTCTTGAAATTTTAAGACATTTACTTGTTTCTAAAAATTTATCTTCCTTATCCAAGAATTTTGCATCTCTTTAGTATGTTATTTCTAATTTCTTTCCTATTAGATTTTTCTTCTTTATTTGTTCTCTTAATGTTAGAAACATTTTCTATGCATATACATAAGGTGAAGAATTTCTAAGGACTATATTTCCTTAGATATCTAAAATATTGTCTAATAAATTTTATTTCCTTAATTAAATTTTTTATGTACCTTTATCAATAAAAGAAACGAAATTAAGGATGTTACATTTTTCTCCCCCTAAAAGAAGTTTTGTCCTCAAAATTTCAGAAATTACCTTATAAGAACAATTGCGGATATTTCTTCCTCATGACTTCTTCCAACTCCCAAGTTGCTTCTTCCGGAGTCAAACCTTCCCATAACACCTTAACCAGGGGAATGGTTTTATTTCTCAGTTGCTTCACGTTAGTGTCCAATATGGATGCAGGTACTAGCTGGATGTCATGTTCTCCTTTATTTGGATTGGTTCATCCAGTATTACATGTGATGAATCTGAAAGATACTTCCGCAGCTGTGATACGTGGAAAACATTATGCAGGTTGGACAAATTAGGTGGGAGAGCAACTTGATATGCTGATGTCCCTACTTTCTTCAGAATTTGGTAGGGTCCTAAAAATCGCGGACTTAGCTTTCTTGTTTTGAGAGACCTACCAACTCCAGTAGTCGGGGAAAGTTTTAGAAATACATGGTCTCCTTCCTCAAACTCTAGAGGTCTATGTCTCTTATCGTAGTAACTCTTTTGCCGACTCTGCGCTGTAAGTATTTTGTTTTGTATCATCCTGATTTGTTCAGTGGTTTGTTGAACTAGATCAGGACCCAACAAGTTCTTTTCTCCTACCTCGAACCAACATAGTGGAGATCGGCACTTTCTACCGTATAAAGCTTCATAGGGGGCCATCTTAATGCTAGAGTGATAGCTATTATTATAAGCAAACTCTACTAAAGGTAGGTACTTATCCCATCCTTTACCTTGCTCTATCACACAGGCCCTCAACATATCTTCTAGGGTTTGAATGGTTCATTCTGTCTGCCCGTCAGTCTGAGGATGGTAGGCAGTACTGAACCGCAACTGAGTACCAAAAGCTTCTTGCAACGCCTTCCAAAACCTCGACGTGAACCTCGGATCTCTATCAGAAACAATATTTAAGGGAATCCCATGGAGTCTAACTATTTCCTGAACGTACAATTGGGCCAATTTATCTAGTGAAAAGTTAATTTTTATGGGTAAAAAGTGAGCAAATTTGATTAGTCTGTCAACTATTACCCAGATAGAGTCATGTCCCACTGAAGTCTTAGGTAAACCTACAACAAAGTCCATCGAGATACTATCCCATTTCCATTTAGGGATCTCCAGAGGTTGTAGAAATCCCGCTGGCTTTTGATGCTCCACCTTCACCTTTTGACAAATGAGACATTTTGCCACAAACTCAGCAATGTCATTTTTCATCCCTGGCCACCAATACATCCTTTTTAAATCCTGGTACATTTTAGTGCATCCAGGATGGATTGTGTATTTAATTTGATGAGCTTCCTGCAGTATCTTAGTCCTCAACTCTTGTTCTTGAGGGACACAAATCCTTCCCTGATACATGATTGCTCCATCTTCCATGACAGAAAAATTACCTTGGTCTTTATGATCCTGTAAGTATTGATCGTGAGCTTGAGCCTCTTTGATCTGGGCTCTAAGGTCAGACCCTATACTTAAACCATTAATGACTAGATTCTTTGGAGTAAGAGTAGTGGCTAGCTTCAAATTTCGAAACTCCTCTAGCATCTGCATCTCATACACCATCATCTGACCCATGTGCAGAGATTTTCGACTCAAGACATCTGCTACAACATTCGCCTTTCCGGGATGATACTTTATCTCAAACTTGTAGTCATTGAGGAATTCTACCCATCTTCGTTGCCTCATATTTAACTCCTTCTGATCAAAGAGGTATTTAAGACTCTTATGATCACAATATACTTCAAAGGTTGCCCCGTACAAATAGTGTCACCAAATCTTTAAGGCAAACACTACTGCCGCTAATTCAAGATCATGGGTTGGATAGTTTCCTTCGTGGGGTCTCAGTTGCCTAGAGGCGTAAGCAACTACTCTCTTATCTTGCATCAGCACACATCCTAGCCCTTTCTTTGAAGCATCACTATACACTTCAAAATGTCCTGTGGGGTCTGAAATAATTAAAACAGGAGGAGTGGTCAGTCTTGTCTTCAGCTCCTGAAAACTAGCTTCACATTGATCAATCCATTTGAAAGGACTTCCCTTCCTGGTCAATTTAGTTAATGGCAAGGCTATACGAGAGAAGTTTTGTATAAACCTTCTGTAGTATCCTGCCAAACCCAGGAAACTTCTGACTTCCGTAACCGTCTTTGGTCTCTCCCACTGAATCACTGCTTCCGTCTTGCTAGGATCTACGGCTACCCCTCTATTAGAGATGACATGTCCGAGAAACTTCACCTCTGATAGCCAAAACTCACACTTCTGCAATTTGGCATATAATTTTTTCTCTTTTAGCACTTGCAGCACGATTCGGAGATGTTGTTCATGTTCTTTCTCACTCTTAGAATATATCAAGATGTTATCAATGAACACTACAACAAATTGATCTAGGTAAGGTCGAAAAATGCGATTCATGTAATCCATGAAAATTGCAGGTGCATTCATCAACCCGAAGGGCATTACGAGAAACTCATAGTGCCCATACCTAGTCCTGAAGGCAGTTTTTGGTATGTCCTCCTCCTTAATCCTAATCTGATTATATCCTGACCGCAAGTCAATTTTAGAAAAGATGGAGGCACCCTTCAATTGATCCAATAAGTCATATATCCTAGGGAGAGGGTACTTATTTTTGATAGTCACCTTATTCAGTTGTCTGTAATCTATGCATAGTCTCAAACTCCCGTCTTTCTTCTTAACAAACAATACAGGAGCTCCCCAAGGTGATACACTCGGTCTAATGAATTGCTTGTCTAATAGTTCCTCCAACTACTTCTTTAGTTCTTGTAGTTCCTTCGAGGCCATTCGATATGGTGCAATAGAGATAGGCCCTGTCCCAGGTAGGAGATCAATAGAGAACTCTATCTCTCTCTTGGGAGGTAAGCCTGGAATATCTGATGGAAACACTTCAGGAAACTCGTTGGCTATTGGAATTTCATCAAGCTTCGATTCGACTTCTAGGTTTGATAAATACAAGAGAATGTATCCAAGTACTCCATTCTTCAACTCCCTATTAACTTGATTGGCATTTAGCGTCAATAACTGAACCTCCTCTTTCGGAGTAGAAGGTAGAAATTCAACGGTCTTGTTACAACAATTCAACAAGACTCGATTTCTAGACATCTAGTCTAACCCTAGAATGACCTCAATACCTCTTAAAGGTAAACAGACGAGGTCTACAGAAAAAGTTTTCTCCTGGATGGTGACTTGACAGTCTTTACATACAGAGGAAGTTAATACCCGTTCCCCTGTAGGGGTTACTACGGATAGCTCATAGGGAGTTTCAGAAATAGGAAACTGAAACTTCCTAATACATTCTTCCGATATAAATGAATGACTAGCACCAGAGTCAAATAACACCATAAGAGCAAATCCATAGATATAGCATGTACCTTGAATCATTTCAAAAGATTGGGCTGCCTCTTGGCCGCTCAGCGTGAAAACCCTTCCTTTCACCTGAGGCCTTTGTTCTGGCTGCTTCCCCACATTCTGTGGGCAGTTTTTCGCAAAATGTCCCTTCTGTCAGCAATTGAAACAGACATCTTGTCCCATGTAGCATGGCCGGTTACCATGCATGCGTCCGCACTTAGCACACTTGACTGAGGCGAGGTCTTGTTGAAAAGGCCTAGGACCCGCAATCAGTGGCCTCTTACCAACTCCATATCCACTTCTTCTCATATTCTTTCCAGGGTTGGGAAAATTTTTCTTCCTCTTCCATAGGTTTCGCCTTTGCTTCTCGTCCTCCACTGCCCTTAAAATCTTTTCCAGGAGTCTGCATTTATTTATCAGAGGTACAAACTCCCTAATCTCCATAGCTATAACAGCATTCTTTAATTCTGGGTTTAGTCCTGCTTCAAACTTAACCGTCTTCCATGCTTCATCTGGGTTATATTGCAGATAAGATGAGAACTTAGACAGCTCCTTGAACCTTGCAATATACTGGTCCACAGTCATGCTGCCTTGCCTGAGTTGGAGAAATTCGATCTCTTTCTCTGCCCGTACAGTACTTGGAAAGTACTTTTCAAAAAAAATGTCCTTGAACACTTGCCAGGTGATTTGTCTTCCCTGATGAGCTAAAATTTCTCTAGCTCTACGCCACCAGTATTCTGCTTCATCCTTTAACATATATGCAGCAAAAATAATTTGCTACTCTTCAGTACAGCACATCACTTCAAAGATTTTCTCTAATTCCCTAATCCACCTTTCGGCTACCGTTGGGTCATAGCCACCTTGGAAACAAGGTGGTCTAGTCCTCAGGAACTCGGATATGCCATTATCTTTTCCAGCCATTCGGTTGTTAGCACCATTCTCAACATTTGTGTTATTAGCATTCTGGAGATGTTGTAAAATTTGATTGGTGGTCAAGACTTGGTCTCGAATTGCTGTGGCTAGGTTATGTAGGGTCTCTTCCGCATTGTTTGCCGGATTCCTCCTTGGTGGTGCCATTTCCTACTGTGGCAAAAATAAAGTTATGCTGCTATTGAGGTGATCAAACCCAATAGTTAGTTTCAAAATATTTAACAGCAGTCATAACACCACCTCGGCATATAGATAGAAAACACTAGTAATTTCTTACCTATATGAACTCACTGATTCCCTAGACAGCATAACCACAACATACTCAAAACACTATAAGATTGATTCAGATAACCATCCACCCACTGGCCATCTAGGATCGACCTGCTCTGATACCAATTATGTAACAGCTCCATTTATGTAACAAATTTTTTTTTATTTAACATCATGAAGTTATTACCTCAACTTAACTCACAATAACATTTATTTAATTATACAATACTAAGTTTACACTCACATCATTAATACAAACATTTGTACAAGACATACATGTACATATAAGCCCTAATCTTCCACATAGACTATTTCCGGGGCCACTGGTTCGGGTGGTGGCACCTCCGCCGGAATTTCAGTCACTTCAACAACTGATATATCCGCAATAATAGGTATTTGCCCAAGATAGGGCACCTCGATCATACGTACGGCAATAATAAGTCTCATTGAAAACAACTGCATAGCTAATTTTTTGAACATCATATGGAAATATAGTGAGAATTAAATCTCAGTATGTTCAACAATAATTCATTATCAATATAGTTCATCACGTGATGTTCAGCTGTATAAACTACAGAAAATATCTTTAGGTCACATGAATTCACTTTATCATGCATATGAAAATTATACAGTTATGACATGTATGGCATGAATAACTATTTTTTGAATTTCATAAGATGGCTATCAACTTATTCTTACTTCAAGCTACCCCGGTCAGGGTGAGTATTCTCTACTTTTCGGTACGGGCTTATCTCGCTCCGTCCGACATGGCACACTTTCTCTTTCTTTTCTCATGAATATAATCATAACCGTTGGTAAGGCGTCCCCTACTGGTGCACCACACGGATTGCCATGTGACCGTGCTCATTTCTTTTCTTTTCATATTAATAGCCGAAAATATGATTCCAATAACAAGTATGTTCATTATATTCTCATGCCATAATGTATCAAAACATAATCATTCTCAAAATTCATTGGTAAACTGAAATTATGCCATGAATATAATCATTTTCTAATTTTCACTTTATAAAATATTTCCATGTCAAAATTCCACACTAATACCTCGGTAACTGGATAGTAATTGTAGTCTGTAAACAGCGCACCAGGAAAGTTCCCAGAAAAGAGAGGTGGGTCACTAATGGACACGCTTAAGTACCAAGTCTTTCCTTGCCAGAGCTTTCCTTAGACATGCACTTTTCACAAATCACAATTTGTTTTCCAGTAACTAGAATAATTCTTTTCTGATGTGGAAATACTGCAACCACGGAGCATACTAAGATTTTTCAAATAAAACCGGCACTTTCAAAACTTCTTGTAAATTTATATGAGTACTAGGGTAAATTCTATGTTAAAAATTACACACTTAAAATGGTAGTAAGTTCATGCAATGGCAATAGCTAGGGCATACACTAGGCATTTATTATTTTCATTTATAAAATTCCTCTTCTTTCTTGAATATTATTTTCATCTTTTCATTTTCTTTATGTCTAGGCATTTAGTCATTTTATTTCTACTTATATCATTTCCAACACATGTTCTTACAAATTTTATACAGCATTTTTTCTCAAATTGATTTCTACTATTACCTTAAAAATTCATCTAGGGTAGAAAAATATTGAAAATAGGTTTTACTAACTTTTAACACAGTATTTGCTTACAAATCAGAGCATAACTCTCTCATTTTAACTCCGATTAAGATGATCTTAGTGTCTATGAAAACCTAAGACAATTATCTAAAACTATTATGTTAATCATATCAACAAAATAGTATGATACCGTGGTGTTATTACTCTTTTAAATTTAGTATTATTTCTTCTCGTGTAGGTTCTGACCTTTACTGACTAATTAGACCATATCTCTCAAATTTGAACTAAAGCTTTAATAACATACTACCTTATATGAACTCCAAATTGAGTTATTCCCTACAGAATATTCCCAGAAATTCAAAAACTAAAGCTTTAATAACATACTCTTCCCTGAATAAACATTTTCTGACCTCTGCTTACTAATCGGATCATATCTACCTTATATGAACTCCAAATTGAGTTATTCCAGTTGGTAAAATTCCATGAGCCATATATCTATAATTGTTATGTTGGCGGACTATTTTAATTCCTTACAGATACTTCCCAAAAATTAAAATACCGAAGCTGTCCTAACATATTTTTTTCTGATGACCCATTTTCTGACCTTTGTCTACTAATCGGCTCATATCTCCCTTATATGGACTCCAAATTGAATGATTCCAGTGCCTAAATATCCATTGTACATATTTCTTTAATTCTTATGTTAACCATTTATTTTAATTCCTTATAGATTGTTACCAGAAATTAAAATACCGAAGCTTAAAATTCTGCCACCCATAGCCATAACCATGCAGAACTATCTACACCAACCTAAGTATTCAAACATACATCACATGCAAGATCAATATGTAACATGATATAGCAACATCATGACCAATCATAAAAGTTCTAAGATCAAAATCTAATATAAATATTATAAGTTTCAAAAGTTTTCTTCAAAAAGAAATATTGTTAAACTTACCTGGAGCACTTAGTCCCCTAGACTTCTCCTTCCTCTTTCTTCCTTTCTTTCTCTCCTTTCCTCACTCTACCTTGCTTCTATTTTTCCTCTCCCTCACTTGGACAAAATTCTAATGTTGTAAGGGTGGGTTTTCTTATATAGACCATCAAATAATTCACCTTTCATGATCATGGGTCTACCTTATCACAATTAAGATACACTTTGTTGAATTTTTGGAAAACAAACAACTTATGTTCTTGTCTTCCTCTTCCTTAGTCAAGATATGCATAAGAAAACGAGATTTGTATTTTGAAAATTATGATGATATGTTCTTAAGATAAGGGACAAGGTCCCTTTGATTTAGGGATTCATTTCCATTTTCTTTTGTCTTAAACAAGTATGATAGGTTTGCCTTTTTAGGTGACAAATTTCTAGCCCTTGAATCTCCATTATTTGGTTGATATTATTTGTGTGGGCTATGAATGTTTTGTCTTAATACCATGTATTATCATACCACTTGCTAAAATTATGAGTGTAAGATATAGATGTTTTTTGTCCTAAAGCCTTGTATTATCATGCCACTTGCCTAAATGATGAATGTAGAATCACACCACTTGCTAAATTTTTGTCTTAATGCCATGTAACCTAATCTTTATTCTTATTATTATATCATCATCTAATTTATTTTATTTTATTTTTCCTCTTGGATTTGGGCTTATTCCTACCCATTATGGGCTTGTCCGACCCATTTTCTTTGCTTTGGATAAAATTCTTCCTTTCTTGGTGGGATTGGTCACATTTTCATAATTTTTGGGCTATTGGTGCAATTACTATATCCTAGTCCAAGTCTATGTTTTATTTCTTGTTTAGGTTATCCAATGGGCTTGTTAGAAACTTATGTGAAGTGGAAAAACTCTATATGAAGTGTCCATAGGTAAAAGCCCAATGTATGGGTAAAGATTTTAAACTTGGTAACTATAGTTCTTGAATTAGGAAAAATTACCCTAATTCAATATTCTTGAAATTTTAAGACATTTACTTGTTTCTAAAAATTTATCTTCCTTATCCAAGAATTTTGCATCTCTTTAGTATGTTATTTCTAATTTCTTTCCTATTAGATTTTTCTTCTTTATTTGTTCTCTTAATGTTAGAAACATTTTCTATGCATATACATAAGGTGAAAAATTTCTAAGGATTATATTTCCTTAGATATCTAAAATATTGTCTAATAAATTTTATTTCCTTAATTAAATTTTTTATGTACCTTTATCAATAAAAGAAACGAAATTAAGGATGTTACAGCCATCCTCTAAGAAAGTAAATAACAAGAAAATAAATAAGAAGATAAATACAACATCAAGTATAAACATTAAAATTAAGAGTTAGATAATTTATTATTTTCATACCAAGAGTTTCACCCTTTCATCTTAGTATTAGGAGATTAGTTCTCCATAATCAAGCTAAGAAAACAAAATGAAAGATGAAGAAGCATGATAAAACTTATGAAAGAAAGTAAAGATACAAAATGTATAAAGAGATAAAAAGATTACAAACAATTAGAACTTCAACAAAGATTTCCCAAGCTCACTCTTCAGCCTTTCTGCCCTCCCTTTAGCTCACAATATGTCTCTATTTATAGACAAAACAAGGGAAGTAGGTGACAAAAATGGTGGGTAGCAAATTGCACTAAAGTTGACAAGTTGTGTTGCATTATGTTCCCCAAAAGTCATTATGATATATCGTCTTGATAGCCACCGAATCTGATGATCCAATCAACATAAAAGTTGTATATATTTTTATTATCTTTCCATCCATATAAGGTAGAGAAAATTTGCCGCGTATTTTGTGATTTATTGCCAAAACACTACAGTAGGGTTAGGCTGGACTGTAACAGTAAACATGTTTGGTTTTAGCCCAATTTTGGCCCTTTTAGTGTCCAAATTTGCTGACCACATGAACATCAAAGTTGTATAAAATTATATCTTCTATTCACCTACAAAATTTCGTATCCATTAAATATGTATTTGTTGAAATATGGCCCAAATACTACAGTAAGGTTGGACTGGATTGCAACAGTAAACATATTCTGTTCTAGCCCAATTTCGGCCCTTTGGATGTCTGAATTTGCTGACCACTTAAACATGAAAGTTGTATAAAATTATGTCAGATATTCCTCTACCAAATTTCGTACATAATATATATGTATTTTATGAGATACGGCCCAAATACTGTAGTAAGATCAAGTTGAAAACTAAACAGCAAACAAATTTTTAACATTGAGTGTTTTGCCATGAATCTTTATGTTTCAATTCTTTTAGAAATGTGGTAATAAATCAAGATTGAATTGATGCATATATCCATTAGGATGCGTCTCAAGAGACAAAAAAATAATGCTCCTTACTTAGCCATCCTTAATGAATTTATTTTGTCTGCTTGATTTATAGACATCATTTTCAAAGAATCACAATTTAGCTTTGATTCCTCCAATTGAGTCAATTTCCTATTCTTCTCTTCATCTATAAAAATACACAAAACTAAAGACAAATAAGGGAGATAAATTCTTAATTAAGGCAAAAAGATAAGATAAAAATATTTAATTTATGAGTACAAAACTCATTCATCAAATACCCTTAAACTTAATCTTTTGCTTGTCCTCAAGCAAAACACACAAACATCAAAATTCAAAAGATGAGTGAGTGATGAGTTGTTTTTGTCTTACTAAGCATTTCTCAAGGATTTAAAATGTGCAACCAAAGAAAATATCAGAATTCCAAAGTTATGTAAAACTTTAATTCAAATGCAACATATAGTTTACTATTGAATCCCATGTGTGTGTGTGATAATCTTATGACATTGGACTTTTTGCATTCAAATAAATTTACATAATCAAATTTTTAAAACAGAACTCCAGAGTTTTACATTTGAGTCTCCATAAGCTTATTTTTCATGTCACTTTCCACTAATGTAGACTAATCATAAAATTTAAGATCATTAGGACTTTCATTAGGCTTGTAATGTATGGCATAGGTTAAAGGTGGATAAAAAAATATGAAAGCTCAATTCACTCTATAACATACATGATCATTTAATTCCTCCCAAATATTTTTGATATTATCATGTGAATTCTATCTTCAACTTTATCCTCATCCTTATGTTATATGCTCATAATACTCTCTCTTTTTTTGAAAGTACCCCCAAACTTATTTCTTTGGGAGGTTCTATTTATTTTTTCTTTTTTTTTCTTTTTATTAACTTCTTCCATTCACCCATGAACCGTAGCTTTTCAAATGATCATTCCTATGAGTGAAAGGTAAAAGTTAGAAATATTTTTATTCAAAGGCTAGATAATAATATAGGTGTACAAGAAAGGATAAATATAGGCTCAAAATGGGTTATTAAGGATGGCATAATGTGTAGATTGGTTTGAAAGGCTCAAACGATTCCAACAATGCCTAATTCATTTCTTAAATAGAGAGTAGTCTAGAATTTCGTTTCAAGTGACAATCAGATAAGTTCTAGAGTTTCATAAGATCAATTAGCATATTTGAATCACATAAATCTTTTCTGAATAAACAATTAATCAAAGGTAAAAGATTAAGTGCTCAGGATTTTAGGATTCTCAAGTAAAATATAGGTTACAATTAAGTTCAGGTTCAAACATAACAGTCAAAACTCATCTATTTTCCTAAGGTTACAAGCACTTTAAATTATTTTCATCATTGGTGCTAGTTTTTCCTATTCCCAAAACATCACTCAGTTTTTTTTTTTTTGAAATCTATGTGCTGGAACCTATACAGAGATAGGAGGCTAGACACCCACGTCCCTTTTTTTGTGAAGAAAGAAGAAGGACAAGCACAAAACAAACAACAAAAATTGAAAGAGATATTACCTGGAAGGAAATCTAGGAAAAGATGAACCTGCAATAAACTAACCAGAAAAGAAAAATTTATTCAATCAAATAAAAGGTATTACAGATGAAGATCCCAACCCAATTTATGCTTTCTACGGTTGTCTCCTGTCCAATCTATTTGAGCTGTAGCTTGATCAGGAATATGAACATATGGTTGTAATGCATCAATCAACTCATCAGCATTTGAAACCGAGATGAGAATTCGTCCTGCTGAGTGTGAGATAAACCTTTGTTCTACAGCTTGATGAAGAAAAGATAGCAAACCATCAAAGAAATTGTTAACATTCAACAGACCTATGGGTTTATGGTGGAGATTCAATTGTGCCCAGGAAACTATTTGAAAATTTTCCTCTAAAGTACCAAAACCACCTGGTAAGGTAATGAAAGCATCAGCGTTGCTCATCATTCTAGCAATGCGTTCATGCATGGAGGCTACCCTAAATTCTTCCCCAATTGTTTTTCCAATGATGTTTGATACAACTAAAGCTGTAGGAATAATACAAAGAACTTAGCATCCTCCTACATGTACAGCTGTAGACACACACCCTATTATCCCACGACTACCTCCACCATAGACTAAATGAATTTTTCTCCTGGCCAGTACAATACCCAAATTTTGTGCTGCTTTAACATACTCTCTATCTTTTCCAGGACTGGAACCACAAAAGACACAAATATTTCAAAATTGACAAAATGTGATTCCTTCCATACCTGCAATCACCTTAACTTTGAGTATGAAGATAAAGATAATAATATGTGCATTTATAGAACTCAGATAAAGGTATACTTACAGCAGCTATGTGAATAAGACGGTGGCATAATTACAATAGCCATATGAGTAGGCCGATGGATGACAACTAAATTAAGGATGAAAAATTCAAAAATAACAGCACGCATGCATATGTACAGTAGTTGTGATTGGGCTCACATCTTCCTCTGATTTTATGTCCAGTAACGGCTTAAACGCCCTCTAAAGGTCGAGGATATGCTTCCCATCCAATTTTCTTATAAATTGGCAAACATGGTCTTTTAATGTCAGATTCCCAAAACTGTATCATTTTTGTTCTTTTTTAAAATGGGGCCATAAACCAACAATCCCGATATGCACAGATCCACTAGGATGTGTCTCAAGAGACATTGGATGAAACTCATCATCCAATGACTCCTTACTCAAGCCATCCTTAATGAATTTTATTTTATCTTCTCGATTTACATGAACCCATCCCAAAGAACGGCAACGTGTGTTGCAAGTTTCACATCCACATTTATGGCAGACACCCATTCTTTTAGCTCTACGCTTTTTAGCAAAACTGCTTTTTCCAAAACCAGGCATGTAAGAGATGTAACCATTTGCAGACTCACCTGCTAATCGTACCTTAGCTTCAATTAGCCAACGAATATTAGCAGGTATTCCCATTATCATCATCAACCTTAATCTTTCAACCCGTGCTTTATAAATTTTCAATAATGCATTGAGTGGAAGAGAAGGAAAATGATTTTTCAAGTTTATAAGTATGTCTTCCATTCTATATTCAATTTTTTTTGAAGAAAGATCAAAAGCAACAAAATCAAGAAAACAATAGCAATTCAAAAGGAAATATTAATGAGGGAACAAATTAATGCAAACTAAATAAAAAAAATCTCACCTAAATAACGTGCGTAGCAATTTTTGACAAAGGAAGCAAATCAATCCTGGTAGACAGGATCACGCAGAAGTGTCTCCTCTACCTCTGGGTTGCGTAATTCCAAAAATGATTTCAATCTTTGGCCATTGACTTTAAATACATCACCATTTTTGGGATTTTCAATCTCTATTGTACCATGTGGATAAACAGTACGAACAATGAATGGTCCTGACCACCAAGAACGTAATTTTCTTAGGAATAAATGCAAACGAGAGTTATATAGAAGAACTTTTTGACCTACATTAAATGATTTCTTAAAATATTTTTGTCATGAAAAATTTTCATTCGATCCTTGTACAATTTTGCATTCTCATATGCATCATTCCTTATTTCTTCCAGTTCATTGAGTAGAAGTTTCCTGTGGGAACCTGCTTTGTCAAGAGCAAAGTTAAATTGTTTGATAGCCCAATAAGCTTTACGTTCTAACTCAACAGGTAAATGACAGGCCTTTCCATACATAAGTCGGTAAGGAGACATTCCAATAGGGGTTTTAAAAGCAGTACGATAAGCCCATAAAGTATCAGAAAGTTTCAAAGACCAATCTTTTCTACTTGGGTTAATCGTTTTTTCCAAAATATTTTTAATTTTCCTATTTGAAATCTCAACTTGACCACTAGTCTAACGGTGGTATGGGGTAGCAACTTTGTGTGTAATGCCATATTTTCTCATTAACTGCTCAAAATGCTTATTACAAAAATGTTTTCCCCCATCACTAATGATAGCCCGTGGTGTGCCAAATCTCGAAAAGATGTTTTCTTTCAAGAATTTTACCACAATCTTGTGATCATTTGTTTTACATGCAAGAGCCTCTACCCATTTTGACACATAATCCACAGCAACAAAGATGTATAAATTACCGAAAGAATTAAGAAAAGGACCCATGAAATCAACTCCCCAGACATCAAATATCTCAACAATAAGAATGGGAGTTAAAGGCATCATATTCCTCCGTGAAATACTACCCAATTTTTGACAACGCTCACAAGAACTACAATACAAATGGGCATCTTTGAACAATGATGGCCAGTAAAAGCCACATTGTAAGACTTTTGCAGTAGTTTTTTTAGCACTAAAATGACCTCCACAAGCATGATCATGACAAAAAAAAATAACACTATATTGCTCACTCTCAGGAACACATCTCCGAATGATTTGATCAGGACAATACTTAAACAAGTATGGATCTTCCCAAAAGAATTTCTTTACTTCTACTAAAAAATTTACCTGATCTTGCTTACTCCAATGTGTAGGTATTTGACATGTGGCAAGATAATTAGCAATGTCAGCAAACCAGGGTAACTGAGAAATAGACATGAGTTGCTCATCTGGAAATGAGTCTTCGATAAGTAAGTTATTGTCACCCGATTCAATTATCAGTCTAGACAAGTGATCAGCCACAACATTTTCAGATCCTTTCTTATCCTGAATTTCTAAATCAAATTCTTGCAACAAAAGTATCCATCTTATCAAACGCGCTTTAGCATCCTTCTTAGAAAGAAGATACTTAACTGCAGCATGATCTGAAAAAACTACAATTTTAGATCCTAATAAATAAGATCTAAATTTGTCTAATGCAAATACCACAGCTAGTAACTCTTTTTCTGTTGTAGAATAATTCAATTGAGCATCATTAAGAGTTTTAATAGCATAGTATATCACATAAGGAAATTTTTCTAGATGTTGTCCCAAAACAGCTCTAATTGCATAATCAGAGGCATCACACATGATTTCAAATGGAAGATTCCAATTGGGTGGTCTAATGATGGGTGCAAAAGTAAGAAGGGATTTGAGCTTCTCAAAAGCTTGAAAACATTTTTCATCAAATATAAAAGGTGCATCTTTGGTAAGTAAATTACACAAAAGTTTGGAGATTTTGCTGAAATCTTTGATGAATCTGCGATAAAACCCTGAATGGCCTAAAAAAGAACGTACCTCTTTCACTGTCCGAGGAGGTGGTAGACTGGAAATCAATTCAATTTTGGCTTTATCTACCTCAATCCCCTGATTCGACACAATATGTCCCAAAAAAATTCATTTTTTAACAATGAAATGACATTTTTCCCAATTCAAAACAAGGTTCTTTTCCTTACACCTAATTAAGACCAATCTTAAATGGTGTAAACATTCCTCAAAACTAGACCCATGCACAGAAAAATCATACATGAATACTTCCAGAAATCGTTATACCATGTCAGAAAATATGCTTATCATGCAACGCTGAAATGTAGCAGGTGCATTACACAATCCAAATGGCATTCGACGATAGGCAAAAGTTCCGAAAGGACAAGTGAATGTAGTTTTCTCTTGATCCTCGGGTGCAATGGGAATTTGGTTGTAACCTGAATATCCATCAAGAATACAATAATATGCATGTCCAGCCAACCTTTCTAGCATCTGATCTATAAAAGGAAGTGGAAAATGATCTTTTCTTGTTACAACATTCAACTTACGATAGTCAATACAAATACGCCACCCAGTTTGTACTCTAGTGGGAATTAATTCATTGTCTTCATTCTTGACTACAGTAATGCCAGACTTCTTAATAACTACCTGAATAGGACTGACCCATGCACTATCAGAAATTGGGTAAATGACACCCACATCAAGAAGTTTAATCACTTCAGCTCTCACAACTTCTTTCATGTTTGGATTCAGACGTCTTTGTGGTTCTTTTGAGGTTTTGGCATTGTCCTCCAAATGTATCATGTGCATGCAAATTGATGGACTAATACCTTTAATGTCTGCTATTGTCCACCCTATGGCTTCCCTATGCTCACTGAGGACTTTTATGAGTTCAACTTCATGTTCTCTATCTAGGTCTGATGCAATGATAACAGGTAAGGTCTCAGCTGGTCCTAGAAACACATATTTTAGAGAATCTGGCAAAGGTTTTAACTCTACCTGAGGTGATTTCTCTATGGATGGTAATAGGACAGACCCAGAAGATGTATTTGTCTCTGTTTTGACTTTCCA
The DNA here is from genome assembly GCA_037074535.1 of Gleditsia sinensis. Taxonomy (NCBI): domain Eukaryota; kingdom Viridiplantae; phylum Streptophyta; class Magnoliopsida; order Fabales; family Fabaceae; genus Gleditsia; species Gleditsia sinensis. The sequence goes on along the minus strand of CM073466.1, from coordinate 48,052,585 downwards.
TTCATTGGTATCCATCAATGGAATAGTCTCTAACAGGGAATTTATTTCATTGATCAAACAGTCCTCATCTATGTCCATGTTAAAGTAAGCCAAACATTTTTCTAAAGGGTCATCATCAAAACAACTTAAAACTGAATCATCAGCTATACTCTCAATCATGTTGACCTCATATAAATCGCCAGCATCCACAGGTTGACGAGAGACATTAAAAACATTAAGTTCCACAGTCATATTTCCAAAAGATAGATTCAAAATTCCATTTCGACAATTAATGATCGCATTGGATGTTGCAAGAAATGGTCTACCCAAAATGACTGGAATTTGTGTCTCTGTATTCTCAACAGGTTCAGTATCAAGAACAATGAAATCTACTGGAAAGTAGAATTTATCAACCTTAATGAGCACATCCTCTATGACACCTCTAGGAATTTTTGTGGACCTCTCAGCTAATTGAAGGGATACTGGTGTAGGTTTTAACTTTCCTAACCCAAGTTTTGCATACACAAAATACGGCAACAGATTCACACTTGCTCCTAGATCAAGTAAGGCTCGGTTAATCACATAGTCGCCTATAACACAAGAAATTGTAGGACAACCGGGATCTTTGTACTTGACAGGAGTTTTTTGTTGAATTATGGAGCTCACTTGTTCAGTCAAAAATGCCTTTTTTGGAACATTAGTTTTCCTTTTCACCATGCAAAGATCTTTTAAAAATTTTGAGTAAGCAGGTACTTGTTTGATAGCGTCAAGAAAAGTGATGTTAATGCTTACTTGCTTAAACACCTTTAAAATGTCACTATATTGAGTACCTTTCTTATTTCTCTCAAGTCTTTGTAGGAATGGAGCTTTAGGGGCACAAGGAATATGTTCACTTTTATTCTCACTTGAGTCATTAATTTGTGGTTCATGCTAACTCCGTTCTTTAGTTCCAGGCATGTGAACTTGATTATCAATCACTTTTCCAGATCTAAGGGTCGTTATAGACTTTACTTCTTCATTAGGATTTGTTGATGATCCTACTTCAAATTGACCCTTAGGATTAGGAATAGGTTGACTGGCGAATTTTCCTTTCTCTCTCTCTCTTACAGCATTGGCTATTTGACCCAATTGTGTTTCAAGCTTTGAAATAGATTGAGTGTGGGATTGTAAAGCTTGTTGAGTTGATTGCATGAATTGCTGTAGAGTATCTTCCAAAGAAGGTCTTCTTTGTTGTGATACTCCGAAAGGAGGAGCATATTGAGGAACTGAAGGATATAAGTTAGGAGGGGCAAATTGTTGCCCACCTTGATTCATTGAAGGCTGATTTTGCCTCCATGAAAAATTTGGATGATTCCTCCAATTTGGATTATATGTAGGTGCAAACGGGCTGTCTGATGATTTTCCATGAAATTGAAGAGAATTGACTTGCTCAGAAAATACATCTTGGTAAGCTAGTATGGATGGACAAGATTGTGTAATGTGAGATGTACTAGAACATAAGGCACATGCCTCTATCCTAGTATTGATAGAAGGGTTCAGAGTGTGGCTTAAAGTTAAAGCTTCAACCTTTCTAGTCAGGCTAGTTAAAGCAATTCTCACATCTGTGTCATCACTCACCTCATAAATTCCTCCCTTTTTGTGTGTTTGAGACTTCTTATCCCTAGAATCTATGCAGTTCCAATGTTGAGAATTTTCAGATAAAGATCCTAAGGATTTCCAAGCTTCTCCCTCATTCAATTGTAAAAATCTCCCACCATGCATGCTTTGGATCATTTGACGGTTTGATGAAGTTAAACCATCATAAAAATATTTCACCAATCTCCAAATTTCAAAACCATGATGAGGACATTTCAAAAGAAGATCATTAAATCTTTCCCAACATTCGAAAAATTGTTCAACCTCTTTTTGGCAAAAATCAGAAATTTCTCTCCTAAGGGCATCAGTTTTAGACATGGGAAAAAAATTTGCCAGAAACTTCTTTACCAATTGATTCCAACTAGTAATAGTTCTTGTAGGAAGGGAGTTCAACCAGGCTTTAGCTTTATCTTTTAATGAGAATAGAAACATTCTAAACCTAATTGACTAATCATTGAAATTTTGAAAGCGAAATGTTGAACAAATTTCAAGAAATTCCTTCACATGCATGTATGGATCTTCTCTTTCCAAACCATAAAATGATGGTAAAAGTTGAAGTATGGCTGGTTTGAGTTCAAAGTGAGTTGCAGTAGTTTGTGGCAAAACTATGCAAGATGGAGTATTGGCTATGACAGGTGAGAAGTACTCCATAAGAGTTTTCTCATGCACAACTTGTTCTTCCATTTTTGATGATGTCTCAACAAAGTCTAATGTTCCAATTTTTAAATCAAAGGGTGATCCTAAACTTTTCCTAACTAAACGTTGATCTTTATCACGTTTCCAAACATGCATAAACTAAAAGAAAAATTATAAACAAATATTTCTAATAGCATATAACACAATTACAAAAGAGGATAATTTTACAACTTAGTAAAATATATATACAACGTTAACTACAAGTAACAAAATGCAAATACAACCAAAACAATCACAAAATTTTCTATACAAAAAAAAAATTCTAAATAATAACTAGTGGAAGAATTTTACTTACCTGGATCTAATTAGCTCTTCCGTCAGAATCCCTGGCAACGGCGCCAAAAACTTGTTGTTATTTTTATTAAAACTCGCAAGCGCATGAATCTATTGGAGTATAGATTTAGTGGTATGCAAGGTCGATCCCACGAGGATTGCCAATTGAGAAAATTTAATTCAGATCCAAAATAAATATTTCTAACCTAATTGCCAGAATGTTTATTTTGTAAGAAGAGTACTGAACAGAGTTTGTAAAGAATTAAAATACCAAAATTAAATATGAAAGTATTAAAAGTAAGAAACATGCTAAGGTTAGGGAATCCACTCTTGGTACATCAAATAATAATAAATTTTAACTCTTTTATTACTCAAATGGAATCCTCACGTAAATGAGGTTCCATTCGGAAGATATTACATTAAGCACGCTTTGGTCTATAAATGAAGTGTATTTTCCTTCTTTTATTGTATTACTAATAGTAAATAAATTTTGTAAAATGGATTCAAGTATACATCGTGCCAATCATATTGTCTACAATAAATCAAGAATAATTCAAGTTTTTATTGTACCAACGATTGTCTACAATGTATCAAGATTTGCACTTTACAAAATTTGAAATAAAAATATACAAACAAAGTCAATAATAATAATATAAAGTAGGCGGTAAAACCAGCCATTGAAAAAAGAAATAACAAGAAAATAAATACAAAAAGTACAGAAAATAAATAACAGAGGGACAATAAAGTCATCCTCTAAGAAAGTAAATAACAAGAAAGTAAATAATAAAAGTACAGAAAATAAATAACAGAGGGGCAATAAATCCATCCTTCAAGAAATTAAATAACAAGAAAGTAAATAATAAAAGTGCAGAAAATAAATAACAGAGGGACAACAAAGCCATCTGATGAGTGAGTTTTATACTCATAAATTAAATATTTTCATCTTATCTTTTGCCATAATTAAGCATAAATCTCCCTTACTTGTCTTTATTTTTGTGTCTTTCTTACAGATGGAGAAAAGAGTAGAAAATGAACTTAATTGGAGGAATCATAGTTAAATTGTGGTTCTTTGGAAATGATGTCTATAAATCAAGCAGATAAAACAAATTCATTAAGGATGGCTGAGTAAGGAGCATTATCATATTGTCTCTTGAGACGCATCCTAATGGATATATGCACAAATTTATTCTTGATTTATGATCACATTTCCAAAAGAACTAAAACATAAAGATTCAAGGCAAAGCACCCAATGTTGAGAATATGTTTGCTGGTTGCAGTCCAGCCCCACCTTACTGTAGTACTTGGGCCATATCTCTGAAAATACATATCCAATATGTATGCAATTTGGTAGGTGTGTAGCTGACACAATTGGGTACAACTTTCATGTTCAAGTGGTCAGAAAATACGGACATTAAAAGGGCCAAACGTGGGCTAGAAGAGAATCTGACTACTGCTGCAGTCCAGCCCGACTTTGCTCTAGTATTTTGACCATAACTCACACATTACGTATGCAATTGGTCCATAATTTGTCTTGACAGAAAGCTAATGAAATTGTCTACAACTTTCGTGTTGATGAAGTCAGAAAATTCGGCGGTTTTCAAGACGATATGCAAGAATCAATTTCGGTGCACATATGGAATTCAAATTGTCAACTTTGTACAACTTCCTACCTAACAATTTTGACAATTACCACACCAACCACACTTAATTGTATCTATAAATAGAGGGCTTGAGGGGTGAGTTAGGGAGTTTTTGGAGAGCTTTGGATAGAGCTTGGGAAAGCTTTGTTGGAATTCTACGAACTTGTAATGTTATTCTCTCTTTAGACATCTTGTATTTTTTATTTTCTTTCGTAATATTATCATGTTTCTTCACCTTTCATTTCAATTTCTTGCCTTGATTATGGAGAACTAATCTCCTAATACTAAGGTGAAAGGGTGAAACTCTTGGTATGAGAATAATAATTTATCTAACTCTTAATCTTAATGTTTATCTTTGATATTGTATTTACCTTCCTATTTCTTTTCTCATAATTATTTCTTAATGGCTGGTTTTATCATACCGCCGATTTCTTGTTATTGGCTGGTTTTATTAGACCGCCTATCTCTTATTATTTTCATGGTTGGTTTTGCCACCTACTTTATTTTATTTTACTATTGGTTGGCTTTGCCACCTATTCTATTTCATTTTATTTTGTTATGTTAATTAATTTTCTACCTTTCATTTTTTGCATAAGTTAATCTTGTAAAATGTGAATTTTGATATATTGTAGACAATATAATGATTGGCACAATTTATGCTTGAATCCATTTACAAGTTATCTTTTGCATCTTTGTATTTTTAATCTTGTAAAGTGTGAACCTTGATACATTGTAGACAATTTTTGGCACAATAAATACTTGAATCACTCTTGATTTATTGTAGACAATATGGTGATTGGCACAATGTACGCTTGAATCCATTTTACAAGAATGTTTTAATTATTAGAAAGGAGGTAAATATAATTCATGTATAAACAAAGTTGAGCTTAAATTAACATATCATCCGATTAGAACTTGATTCGTGTAAAGATTCTAATTGAGTAATAAAAGAGTTAAATTTATTTTTATTCGATATACCAAGAGTGGATCTCCTAACCTTAGCATGCTTCTTTACCTTGAATACATCTTCATTTAATTTCAATATATTAGTTCTTTGCATATTTTGTTCAATATTCCTCTCACAAAACGAGACATCGAGAACTAGGTTAGAAGTATTTATTTTGGATCTATATTAGAATTTTCTCTCAATTGGCAATCTCTGTGGGATCGACCTTGCATACCACTAAATCTATACTCCAATAGATTCGTTCACTTGCGAGTTTTAATTAAAACAACAACAAGTTTTTGGCGCCGTTGCCGGGGATTGCGACGGAAAAGCTATTTGGATCCAGGTAAGTACTTTTCTTCCACTAGTTATAGTTAGAACATTTGTTTATTCTGTGTATAGAAATTTTTCTTTAGAATTGTTTCTTGAAAATTGGTGTAGTAATTTGGGTGTATAAAATTGGTTGATTCTGTCAACAAGGCTAAAAGCGCCTAAGGAGTATGGGTTTTAAGAGAAACCATTGTGATTCCTCCATATTTTCCTGGGAGTCTACCGATTAAATACTACCCATTATTACTAACACTTTGAAAAAAAAAGAGTTTGTATAATTTTGTGATTTTTATTTTGTGGTATTTGCATTTTTTTAGCCGTTGTGTAGTTAGATACTTTTTCATAATTAGGAAGCAATTTTTTTAGTTTATGCGTGCTTGGAAACGTGATAAATATAAGTGGTTGGTTAGGAAAAGTTTAGGGTCAACCATTGAGTGTACAATAGAGACATTAGATTCTGCTGGATCACCATTAAAAATGGAAGAACAAGTTGTGCATAATAAAACTCTTATGGAGTACTTCTCACCTATCATAGCCGATACTCCATCTTGCATAGTTTTACCACAAACTACTGCAAGTCATTTTGAACTCAAACCGGCCATACTCTAACTTTTACCATCATTTTATGGTATGGAAAGAGAAGATCCCTATATGCACATTAAAGAGTTTCTTGAAATCTGCTCGACTTTTCGCTTCCAGAATTTCAATGATGAATCAATCAGGCTTAGAATGTTTCCATTTTCATTGAAAGATAAAGCTAAAGCCTGGTTGAACTCCCTTCCTACAGGAACTATAACTAGTTGGAACCAATTAGTAAATAAGTTTTTGGCAAAAAATTTCCCTATGTCTAAAACTGATGCCCTTAGGAGAGAAATTTCTGATTTTTGTCAAAAAGAGGGTGAACAATTTTTTGAATGTTAGGAAAGATTTAATGATCTTCTTCTGAAGTGTCCTCATCATGGTTTTGAAACTTGGAGATTAGTGAAATATTTCTATGATGGCTTAACTTCATCAAACCGTCAAATGATCCAAAACATGCATAGTGGGAGGTTTTTACAATTGAATGAGGGGGAAGCTTGGGAATCCTTAGGATCTTTATCTGAAAATTCTCAGCATTGGAACTGCATAGATCCCAGGGATAAAAAGTCTCAAACACAAAAAAAAAGGAGGACTTTATGAAGTGAGTGATGACACAGATGTGAGAATTGCCTTAGCTAGCCTGACTAGAAAGGTAGAAGCTTTAACTTTAAGCCACACTTTAAACCCTTCTACCAATACTAGGATAGAGGCATGTGCCTTATGTTCTAGTACAGCTCACATTGCACAATCTTGTCCATTTATACCAGCTTACCAAGAGGCATTCTCTGAGCAAGCTAATTCTCTTCAAACTTATGGGAAGTCATCAGATAGCCCATTTGCACCCACATATAATCCAAATTGGAGGAATCATCCAAATTTCTCATGGAGGCAAAATCAACCTGCAATGAATCAAAGTGGGCAACAATTTGCCCCTTCTAATTCATACCCTCAAGTTCCTCATCATGCTCCTCCTTTCGGGGTATCTCAACAAAGAAAACCTTCTTTGGAAGATACTCTACAGCAATTCATGCAATCAACCCAACAAGTTTTACAATCTCACACTCAGTCCATTTCAAAGATTGAAACACAATTGGGTCAATTAGCCAATGCTGTAGGAGAGAGAGAAAAAGGAAAATTCCCCAGTCAACCTATTCCTAATCCTAAGGGTCAATATGAAGTAGGATCATCAGCAAATCCTAAGGAAGAAGTAAAGTCTGTGACAACCCTTAGATCTGGAAAGGTCATTGATAATCATGTTCACATGCCAGAAAATGAGGAACAGAGTCAACATGAATCCCAAACTAATGACTCAAGTGAAAAGAAAAGTGAAAAGATTTCTTATGCCCCAAAAGCTCCTTTCCCACAAAAATTTGCATCTGTCAAGAAAGGTACTCAGTATAGTGACATTTTAGAGGTGTTTAAGCAAGTAAGCATTAACATCCCTTTTTTGGACGCTATTAAACAAGTACCCGCTTACTCAAAATTTTTGAAAGATCTTTGTACGGTGAAAAGGAAAACTAATGTTCCAAAAAAGGCATTTTTGACTGAACAAGTGAGTTCTATAATTCAGCAAAAGACTCCTATCAAGTACAAAGATCCAGGTTGTCCTACAATTTCTTGTATTATAGGTGACCATGTGATTAACAGAGCCTTACTTGATCTAGGAGCAAGTGTGAATCTACTGCCGTACTCTGTGTATGAGAAACTTGGGTTAGGAAAGCCGAAACCTACATCAGTGACCCTTCAGTTAGCTGATAGGTCCACCAAAATCCCTAGAGGTGTCATAGAAGATGTGCTCATTAAGGTTGATAAATTCTACTTTCCAGTAGATTTCATTGTTCTTGACACTGAACCTGTTGAGAATACAGAGACACAAATTCCAGTCATTTTGGGTAGACCATTTCTAGCAACATCCAATGCAATTATTAATTGTCGAAATGGAATTTTGAATTTATCTTTTGGAAATATGACTGTGGAATTAAATGTTTTTAATGTCTCTCATCAACCTGTGGACATGGATGATGTGTGTGAGGTCAGCATGATTGAGAGTATAATCTATGACTCATTTGTAAGTTCTTGTGATGATGACCCTTTGAAAAAATGTTTAGCCCACTTTAACATGGATTTGGATGAGGACTGTTTGATCAGTGAAGTAAATTCCCTATTAAAGACCACTCCATTAATGGATACCAATAAATGGAAAGGTAAAACAGAGATACTTACACCTTCTGAGTCTATTTTATTGCCATCCATAGAGAAACCTCCCCAGGTAGAGTTAAAACCTTTACCAGATTCTCTGAAATATGTGTTTCTAGGACCTTCTGAGACCTTGCCTGTCATTGTAGCATCTAATTTAGATAAAGAACAGGAAGTTGAACTCATAAAAGTCCTCAGTGAACATAGTGAAGCCATAGGTTGGACAATAGCAGACATTAAAGGCATTAGTCCATCAATTTGCATGCACAGGATACATTTGGAGGACAATGCCAAAACCTCAAGAGATCCACAAAGACGTCTGAATCCAAACATGAAAGAAGTTGTGAGAGCTGAAGTGATTAAACTTCTTGATGTGGGTGTCATTTACCCAATTTCTGATAGTGCATGGGTTAGTCCTGTTCAGGTAGTTCCTAAGAAATCTGGCATTACTGTAGTCAAGAATGAGAATAATGAATTGATTCCCACTAGAGTACAAACTGGGTGGCGTGTTTGCATTGACTACCGTAAGTTGAATGCTGTTACAAGGAAAGACCATTTTCCACTTCCTTTTATAGATCAAATGCTAGAAAGGTTAGTTGGACATGCATATTACTGCTTTCTTGATGGATATTCTGGTTATAACCAAATTCCTATTGCACCTGAGGATCAAGAGAAAACTACATTCACTTGTCCTTTCGGAACCTTTGCCTATCGTCGAATGCCATTTGGATTGTGCAATGCACCTGCTACATTTCAGCGTTGCATGATAAGTATATTTTCTGACATGGTAGAGCGATTTCTGGAAATATTCATGGATGATTTTTCTGTGCATGGGTCTAGTTTTGAGGAATATCTACACCATTTAAGATTAGTCTTAATTAGGTGTAAAGAAAAGAACCTTGTTTTGAACTGGAAAAAATTCCATTTTATGGTTAAAAAGGGAATTGTTTTGGGGCATGTTGTGTCACATCAAGGTATTGAGGTAGATAGAGCCAAAATTGAACTGATCTCCAGTCTTCCACCTCCTCGAACAGTAAAAGAGGTACGTTCTTTTTTTAGGCCATGCAGGGTTTTATCGTAGATTCATCAAAGATTTTAGCAAAATCTCTAGGCCTTTGTGTAGTTTACTTACCAAAGATGCCTCTTTTATCTTTGATGAAGAGTGCTGTCAAGCTTTTGAAAAGCTCAAATTCTTACTCACCTCTGCACCTATCATTAGACCACCTGATTGGAATCTTCCCTTTGAAATCATGTGTGATGCTTCTGATTATGCAATTGGAGCTGTTTTGGGGCAGCGTCTTGATAAGTTTCCATATGTGATATACTATGCTAGTAAAACTCTTAATGATGCTCAATTGAATTATTCTACAACAGAAAAAGAGTTACTAGCTGTGGTATTTGCTTTAGACAAGTTTAGATCTTCTTTATTAGGATCTAAGGTTGTAATTTTTACAGATCATGCTGCACTTAAGTATCTTCTTTCTAAGAAAGATGCTAAAGCTCGATTGATAAGATGGATACTGCTGTTACAAGAATTTGATTTAGAAATTCAGGATAAGAAAGGATCTGAAAATGTTGTGGCTGATCACTTGTCTAGGCTGATAGTTGAATCGAGTGAAAATAACTTGCCTATCAAAGACTCATTTCCAGATGAACAACTCATGTCCGTTTCTCAGCTACCTTGGTTTGCTGACATTGCTAATTACCTTGTCACAGGTCAAATACCTGCACATTGGAGTAAGCAAGATCGGATAAAATTTTTAGCTGAAGTAAAAAAATTCTTTTGGGAAGATCCATACTTGTTTAAGTATTGTCCTGATTAAATCATTAGGAGATGTGTTCCGGAGAGTGAGCAATCTAGTGTTATTCATTTTTGTCATGATCATGCTTGTGGAGGTCATTTTAGTGCTAAAAAAACTGCTGCAAAGGTTTTGCAATGTGGTTTTTATTGGCCATCACTGTTCAAAGATTGCCATTTGTACTGTAGTTCTTGTGAGCGTTGCCAAAAATTGGGTAATATCTCACGCAGGAACATGATGCCTCTGACTCCCATTCTTATTGTTGAAATATTCGATGTCTGGGGAGTTGATTTCATGGGTCCTTTTTCTAATTCTTTTGGCAATTTATACATCCTTGTTGCTGTGGATTATGTGTTAAAATGGGTCGAGGCTGTTGCATGTAAAACAAATGATCACAAGATTGTGGTGAAATTCTTGAAAGAAAACATTTTCTCAAGGTTTGGCACACCACGAGCAATCATTAGTGATGGGGGAAAACATTTTTGTAATAGGCATTTTGAGCATTTGATGAAGAAATATGGCATCACGCACAAAGTGGCAACCCCATACCACCCACAAACTAGTGGGCAAGTTGAGATTTCAAATAGGGAAATTAAAAACATTTTGGAAAAAATGATTAACCCAAATAGGAAAGATTGGTCTTTGAAACTTTTTGATGCTTTATGGGCTTATCGTACTGCTTTTAAAACCCCTATTGGAATGTCTCCTTACCGGCTTGTGTATGGCAAGGCCTGTCATTTACCTGTTGAAATAGAGCATAAAGCTTATTGGGCCATCAAACAGTTTAACTTTGCTCTTGACAAAGCAGGTTCTCATAGGAAGCTTCAACTCAATGAATTGGAAGAAATACGAAATGATGCATATGAAAGTGCAAAGTTGTATAAGGATCGAATGAAAGTTTTTCATGACAAACATATTTTAAGAAAATCATTTAATGTAGGTCAAAAGGTCCTTCTATATAACTCTCGTTTGCACTTATTTCCAGGGAAACTACGTTCTCGGTGGACAGGCCCATTCATTGTTCGTACTGTTTATCCACATGGTGCAGTGAAAATCCCAAGAACGGTGATGTGTTTAAAGTAAATGGTCAAAGATTGAAAGCATTTTTTGAATTACATAACCCAAAGATAGAGGAGACACATTTGCGTGATCCCGTCTACCAGGATTGATTCGCCTCTGTTATTAAAGGTTGTCGTGCACGCTATCTAGGTAAGATCTTTCTTTATTTAACTTGCATTAATTGGTTTTCTCACTGTAATCTTCTTTTGAATTTCTATTGTTTCCTTGCTCTTGTTGTTTTTTTCCCTCTCTTTCACAAAAAAAAAACAAAAAAACAAAAAAATAATTTTGAGTCGATAATGGAGGACGTTCTCGCACAATTGAAAAATCATTTTCCTTCTCTTCCACCCAATGCATAGACAAAAATTTACAAAGCACGGATTGAAAGATTGAGGTTAATGATGATCATGGGAATACCTGCTGATATTCGTTGGCTAATTGAAGCTAAGGTACTGTTATCAGGTGAATCTGCAAATGATTTCATCTCTTACATGCCTGGTTTAGGAAAAAGTAGTTTTGCTAAAAAATGCAGAGCTAAACGAATGGGTGTTTGTTACAAATTTGGACGTGAAACTTGTAACAAACGTTGCCGTTCTTTGGGTTGGGTGTCTATAAATCGGGAAGACAAAATTAAGTTTATTAAGGATGGCTTGAGTAAGGAGTCATTGGATGATGACTTTCATCCAACGTCTCTTGAGACACATCCTAGTGGATCTGTGCATATCGGTATTGTCGGTCTATGGCCCCATTTCAAAAAAGAACATAAACGGTACAGTCTTGGGAATCTGACGTTAAAAGACCCTATTTGCCAATTTATAAGAAAATTGGATGGGAAGCATATCCTCGACCCATAGAGGGCGTTTAAGCCGTTACTGGACGTAAAACCAGAGGAAGATGTGAGCCACAATCACAACTACTGTACATATACATGCGTGCTGTCATTTTTGAATTTTTCACCTTTAATTTAGCTGACATTTTTCGGCCTACTCTTATAGCTATGGAAATTATGCCCCCGGCCTATGCACATAGCTATTACAAGTATGCCCTTATTTGAGTGCAGATATGTAAAAGCAGCACAAACTTTGGGAATGGTACTAGCCAAGAGAAAGATTCATTTAGTGTATGGTGGAGGTTGTCGAGGGTTAATGGGGAGTGTGTCTGGATCTGCATATCTAGGAGGATGCCAAGTTCTTGGTATTATTCCTACAGTTCTAGCTGCATCAAACATAGTAGGAAAAATAATTAGGGAGGAATGTAGGGTATCCTCCATGCATGAACGAATTGCTAAAATGATGTGCAACGCTGACGCCTTCATTGCCTTACCTGGAGGTTTTGGTACTCTAGAGGAAATTTTTCAAATCGTCTCTTGGGCACAACTGAACATGCACCATAAACCCATAGGTTTGTTGAATGTTAACAATTTCTTTGATGGTTTGTTGTCTTTTCTTGATCATGCTGTAGAACAAAGGTTTATCTCGCACTCAGCACGTCGGATTCTCATCTCGACCTCGAATGTTGACGAGCTGATTGATGCGTTACAAGCATTTGTTCATGTACCTGATCTAGTTATAGCTCAAATAGATTGGACAACAGAACACCGCAGAAAGCGCAAACTGGACTTAAATCTTCATTTGTAATACCTTTTATTTGCTTGAGTAAATTTGTATTTTCTGTTTAGTTTGTTGCAGGTTCATCTTTTCTTAGATCTCCTTCCAGGTAATATCTCTTTTAATCTTTATTGTTTATTTTGTGTTTCTTCATCTTTCAAAAAAAAAAAAAATTTGAGTGATGTTTTGGGATTAGGCAAAGCTAGCACTAATGATGAAAATGGTTTAAAATGCTTGTAACCTTTGAAAAATTGATGAGTTCTGGGTGTTATGTGTGAACTTGAACTCTAATGTAACTTATGTTTTATTTGAGAATCCTAATATCTGGTGCACTTAATCTTTTACATTTGACTGATTGTTTATTCAAAAAAAATTTATGTGATTTAGATATGTTAATTGATCTCATAAGACTCTAGAACTTATTCGATTGTCACTTGAGGCGAAATCCTAGACTACTCTCCATTTGAGAAATGAATTAGGCATTTTTGGAATCGTTTGAGCCTTTCAAACCAACCTATACATGATGATATCCCTAGCAACCTATTTTGAGCTTATATCTATCCTTTCTTGAACACCTATATTTCTATCTAGCCTTTAAATAAAAATATGTCCAACTCTTACCTTTCACTCACAGGCATGATCATTTGAAAAGTTATGATTCAAGGCTAGACGGTAGAAGTTTAAAAAAAGAGAAAAAAAAGAAAAAAAAAAGAAGAAGAAAAAAAGAAGAAGAAAGAAAGTTAATACTCCCTAAATAAATAAGTTTGGGGGTGTTTATATTCACACAAAAAAAATAGTATGAGCAAATAAATGTCAGGATGATGAAAAGGTTGGAGATAGAATTCACAGTATAATATCAAAAGTATTTGGGAGGCTTTAAATGATTATGTACGTCGAAGAGTGAGTTGAGCTTTCATTCATATCATTTTATCCACCTTTAACCTGTGCCATACATTACAAGCCTAATGAAAGTCCTAATGATCTTAAATGTTATGATTAGTCTACATTAGTGGAGAGTGACATGAAAAATAAGCTTATGGAGTCTCAAATGCATATAACTAGAGATCTGTTTTAAATATTTGATTACATAAATTTATTTGAATGCAAAAAGTCCAATGTCATAAGACTATTACACACACACTTGGGATTCAAGAGTAAACTATATGTTGTATTTGAATAAAAGTTCTACATAACCTTAGAATTCTGATATCTTTCTTGGTTGCACATTTTAGATCCTTGAGGAATGCTTAGTAAGTCAAAAACAATTCATCACTCACTCATCATTTGAATTTTGAAGTTTGTGTGTTTTGCTTGAGGACAAGCAAACAATTAAATCTGGGGGTATTTGATGAGTGAGTTTTATACTCATAAATTAAATATTTTCATCTTATCTTTTGCCATAATTAAGCATAAATCTCCCTTACTTGTCTTTAGTTTTGTGTCTTTCTTACAGATGGAGAGAAGAGTAGAAAATGAACTTAATTGGAGGAATCATAGTTAAATTGTGGTTCTTTGGAAATGATGTCTATAAATCAAGCAGATAAAACAAATTCATTAAGGATGGCTGAGTAAGGAGCATTATCATATTGTCTCTTGAGACGCATCCTAATGGATATATGCACAAATTTATTCTTGATTTATGATCACATTTCCAAAAGAACTAAAACATAAAGATTCAAGGCAAAGCACCCAATGTTGAGAATATGTTTGCTGGTTGCAGTCTAGCCCAATCTTGCTGTAGTACTTGGGCCATATCTCTGAAAATACATATCCAATATGTATGAAATTTGGTAGGTGTGTAGCTGACACAATTGGGTACAACTTTCATGTTCAAGTGGTCAGAAAATACGGACATTAAAAGGGCCAAAAGTGGGCTAGAAGAGAATCTGACTACTGCTGCAGTCCAGCCCGACTTTGCTCTAGTATTTTGACCATAACTCACACATTACGTATCCAATTTGTCCACAATTTGTCTTGACGGAAAACTAATGAAATTTTCTACAACTTTCGTGCTGATGAAGTTAGCAAATTCGGCAGTTTTCAAGACGATATGCAAGAATCAATTTCGGTGCACATATGGAATTCAAATTGTCAACTTTGTACAACTTCCTACCTAACAATTTTGACAATTACCACACCAACCACACTTAATTGTATCTATAAATAGAGGGTTTGAGGGGTGAGTTAGGGAGTTTTTGGAGAGCTTTGGATAGAGCTTGGGAAAGCTTTGTTGGAATTCTATGAACTTGTAATGTTATTCTCTCTTTAGACATCTTGTATTTTTTATTTTCTTTCGTAATATTATCATGTTTCTTCACCTTTCATTTCAATTTCTTGCCTTGATTATGGAGAACTAATCTCCTAATGCTAAGGTGAAAGGGTGAAACTCTTGGTATGAGAATAATAATTTATCTAACTCTTAATCTTAATGTTTATCTTTGATATTGTATTTACCTTCCTATTTCTTTTCTCATAATTATTTCTTAATGGCTGGTTTTATCATACCGCCGATTTCTTGTTATTGACTGGTTTTATTAGACCGCCTATCTCTTATTATTTTCATGGTTGGTTTTGCCACCTACTTTATTTTATTTTACTATTGGTTGGCTTTGCCACCTATTCTATTTCATTTTATTTTGTTATGTTAATTAATTTTCTACCTTTCATTTTTTGCATAAGTTAATCTTGTAAAATGTGAATTTTGATATATTGTAGACAATATAATGATTGGCACAATTTATGCTTGAATCCATTTACAAGTTATCTTTTGCATCTTTGTATTTTTAATCTTGTAAAGTGTGAACCTTGATACATTGTAGACAATTTTTGGCACAATAAATACTTGAATCACTCTTGATTTATTGTAGACAATATGGTGATTGGCACAATGTACGCTTGAATCCATTTTGCAAGAATGTTTTAATTATTAGAAAGGAGGTAAATATAATTCATGTATAAATAAAGTTGAGCTTAAATTAACATATCATCCGATTAGAACTTGATTCGTGTAAAGATTCTAATTGAGTAATAAAAGAGTTAAATTTATTTTTATTCGATATACCAAGAGTGGATCTCCTAACCTTAGCATGCTTCTTTACCTTGAATACATCTTCATTTAATTTCAATATATTAGTTCTTTGCATATTTTGTTCAATATTCCTCTCACAAAACGAGACATCGGGAACTAGGTTAGAAGTATTTATTTTGGATCTATATTAGAATTTTCTCTCAATTGGCAATCTCTGTGGGATCGACCTTACATACCACTAAATCTATACTCCAATAGATTCGTGCACTTGCGAGTTTTAATTAAAACAACAACACCATCCTTTAAAAAAATAAATAACAAGAAAGTAAATAATAAAAGTGCAGAAAATAAATAATAGAGAGGCGACAGAACCGTCCTCTTAGAAGAAAAATAATAAGAAAATAATAACATAAAAAAGAAATAACAGAGGGACAACAAAGCCATCCTCTAAAAAAGTAAATAACAAGAAAGTAAATAATAAAAGTGCAGAAAATAAATAACAGAGAGGCGACAGAGCCGTCCTCTCAGAAGAAAAATAATAAGAAAATAATAACATAAAAAATAAATAACAGAGGGGCAACAAAGCCATCCTCTAAGAAATTAAATAAAAAGAAAGTAAATAATAAAAGTGCAGAAAATAAATAACAGAGAGGTGACAGAGCCGTCCTCTCAGAAGAAAAATAATAAGAAAATAATAACATAAAAAATAAATAACAGAGGGGCAACAAAGCCATCCTCTAAGAAAGTAAATAACACGAAAGTAAATAATAGAAAGGCAAAAAAATAAATAACAGACGGGCAACAAAGCCATCCTCTAAGAAAGTAAATAACAAGAAGATAAATAAGAAGATAAATACAACATCAAGTATAAACATTAAAATTAAGAGTTAGATAAATTATTATTTTTTTATCAAGAGTTTCACCCTTTCACCTTAGCATTAGGAGATTAGTTCTCCATAATCAATGTAAGAAAGCAAAATGAAAGATGAAAAAGCATGATAAAACTTATGAAAGAAAGTAAAGATACAAAATATATAAAGAGAGAAAAGGATTACAAACACTTAGAACTTCCACAAAGATTTCCCAAGCTCCCTCTTCAGCCTTTCTGCCCTCCCTTTAGCTCACAATATGTCTCTATTTATAGACAAAACAAGGGAAGTAGGTAACAAAAATGGTGGGTAGCAAATTGCACTAAAGTTGACAATAGTGTTGCATTATGTGCCCCGAAATTCATCGTGATATATTGCCTTGATAGCCACCGAATCTGCTCATCCAATCAACATAAGAGTTGTAGATATTTTCATTATCTGTCCATCCATATAAGGTAGACAAAAATTGGCCACGTATTTTGGGATTTATGGCCAAACCACTATAGCAAGGTTAGGCTGGACTGTAACAGTAAACAGGTTCGGTTCTAGCCCCATTTCGGCCCTTTTAGTATCCGAATGTGCTGACCACTTGAACATCAAAGTTGTAGAAAATTATATCTTATATTCACCTACAAAATTTTGTGTCCATTAAATATGTATTTGCTGAAATATGGCCCAAATACTACAGTAAGGTTGGACTGGACTGCAACAGTAAACATGTTCTATTCTAGCCCAATTTCGGCCCTTTGGATATCTGCATTTGCTGATCACGTAAACATGAAAGTTGTATGAAATTATGTCAGCTATTCATCTACCAAATTTCGTACATAGTATATACATATTTTTTGAGATACGGCCAAAATACTATAGTAGGATCAAGTTGAAAAGTAAGCAGCAAACAAATTTTTAACATTGAGTGTTTTGCCTTGAATCTTTATGTATCGATTTTTTTAGAAATGTGGTAATAAATCAAGATTGAATTGATGCATATATCCATTAGGATGTGTCTCAAGAGACAAAAAGATAATGCTCCTTACTCTGCCATCCTTAATGAATTTATTTTATCTGCTTGATTTATAGACATCATTTCTAAAGAATCACAATTTAGCTTTGATTCCTCCAATTGAGTCAATTTCCTATTCTTCTTTTTATCTATAAAAATACACAAAAATAAAGACAAATAAGGGAGATAAATACTTAATTAAGGTAAAAAGATAAGATAGAAATATTTAATTTATGAGTACAAAACTCATTCATCACTATACACTTGGCACCTGAGTCAGAGCCCTCCACCACCTCCTTCAGAAGATCAAAAAGCACGAAAGTTCCTTCTCCCTTTGCTTGTACTTTCATTGATATTGACATTGAGGACAATGTCAAGTTTAATCATGGGGGAGTGACTTTAGGATTGTGGTTTTTACTGGTTGAATATTTTATCTCATGTTTCATTGTATAATCATAAAGTTTGCTATTTTAGAGATAGATTGGCATAATATAGGTTGATTTTTAACTCATGAACATGTGATGCACACTAGGATATGAAATAGGTAGTTATTATTTTAGTCTCTCTCTTCTAGGATTAAACCTCTAAGTTTTTTTTTTTTGAAAAATATCTCTCTATTGTGCTATGAATTGTATGCTATTTTTTATTTTAACACTATGAGAGTGTGAAGGTAGGGAGAGGTGAAAAATGAGGGAATGTGAACCCCAAAAAGTTTTCACTCTGAGTACCCCTTCAAGACATCAAAAAGGCCTTAGTATGAGTACTTAGATGCCTTTACCATAGTGAGATGGAGCATAAAATGCACTCACTGCATGTTTCTAAAAAAAATGATGGAAATTAAAAGAGTTTAAAAGAAAAAAAAAGTGTGATAAAATAGAAATAAGGGTAAGGCAACATAGGGAGATCTAAAGGATGAGGTGGCCTACTTGAGTGTACAAAAATCAATTTGATGCATACAACCAATGGTAACAATAGAAGTAGATATATAATAGAAGGATTATTGGTTTAGTTTTAGAAGAAAAGAGACTATCTGGTAAATGCATATTCATATACCTATTGTGTGCACACTAATTGAGTGACAAATTATCTATATTGCATTTTTCTATCCTCTAGAATTTGATTGTATCTTTCCCCCTTCCTGATATAACATGTCATTTGCTTGAGAATAAGCAAAGGTTTAAGCATGGAGGAGTTAATAAAGAGGAATTTTGAGTGCTTAATGGCCATATTTTATCCCTTAATTCATAGTAAACTTATGATTATTTCTTTGCTTTCGGTTATACTTTGTTCTAAGTACTGTTTTGGTTGTTTTTATGTTTGTAGGAGAGCAAAAGAGGTCAAGAAGCAAAGGAAAACACTCATGAGAAGTTCCAAATAAATATGGAATATTTTGAGGAGGAAGCCCACCAAAAATCAATAAGAAAGGAGCATGGCAGCCCCCAACACAGTCAGGTCGTGCTCTGTGCAAAGAGTGCAGCATTCAGACCTTCTTTTACTCAGTTTTAAGTTTAGGAAACACCTTAGGATTAGGTTTAGAGTAGGATTAAAGTTTAATTCATGTTCTTAGAGTAGATTTGACAGCAATTTAAGTTTGTATTTCATTCTCCATCCAGGTTTTATCTTTCTATCTCTGCACTCATCTCTATTTCAACTCTTTCTCTTGGTTTGTATTGGATATTGATTATTTACTTAATGATTATGCTTTTGATTTATCTTTCTATTATGCTTGAGTAGTTTTGATCTAGGGTTTCGGTAAACCCAATTATGATATGATGATACTATGTTGAATTGAATTAATGAAACCCTAATTGTGTTATACATGGTTAATTAGGATTAGCTATTAAGCATTGGTTATATGAGTTGATGAAGCTTTGGCCAATATTTATCACGTCTTAGGATATTAGTTGATGGACTAAAAGGTGAAAACTAATACCTGAACCTAATAGTTAATTAGGGATATCTTAATCACGAAAGTAGTTTAAGATTCTCTAGGAATGAATCAATTAATGGGCACGAGAAAACCGATTAATTGTATTCTATGGTTGGCATAGAACTTAATGGAACTAGGTTGAACTAAGAACTACGAAAGTAGGCAATTGGATTAACCTAGGTACGATTAGTAACGCTTGAAAGAGGTTGCTAGTTAATTAAGGTTAAACCATCCCCAATAACCTAGATAATTGCAATTAGAGGTATAAATTGGATGTTGAATATCATAAGTGTGGTGAACCGTAACCCTAGGCTTTGTTTAATTGGTTATTTGCATCTACTTAATTGTGACACTCTCTAATCAAATTACATCGATTTAGATAGCATATTTTGTGAAATTCTAGTAATTGACATTGTTCTCTGTGGGATACGACCCGTACTTGCCGAACTAGCTATAGCTACGCCGTGCGCTTGCGGTAATTAGTAAAACAGACACAACAGCCTCTCACTAGACCATGAGTAATGATTCTGGGCCATATCTTCAATTAGCTTATATGCCTCATTAACTATTTTATTCATAATGGCTCCTCCTACTGCAGCATCCATAAACATTCTGGTGCTATATGCTAGTCCATTGTAGAATGTATAGACTATGAGCCACTTCTCCAACCCATGGTGTGGGCATATTCTGAGGAGTTCTTTAAATCTCTCCCAAGCTTTATATAAAGACTCACCATCTTTCTGAGCAAATGTAGTAATTTGATTCCTAAGATGAGTTGTCTTACTTGGTGGGAAGTATTTGGTCAAGAAACCTTGAGAAAACTGCTGCCATGTAGTTATAGATTGAGATCACATCAATAACGATCCCTTGAGGTTTCAATCTTCTTTTACCAACTAAAAATAAATTAGCTGCGTAGGGCCATAAGAAAATCTAAATAAAAATTAAAGAAGGTAATTAAGAACTTGAATGATCCTTGATGCTTCCTGTCTCCCATTTTTATAGATTGGCCTCTCTTCCTTGAAGTAGAATTGTTTCTAGATCAAAATCGGCTCGTCGGGCTTCAATTGGAGTAAAAAATACCTAAAAATCGCAAATTTAGCAATTTGGTGCGGCAGCGAGTGTCGCAGCGTGCTACATGGGCGCTGCAGCGCTACAAAAATTAACTATCGGGGCACCACAGTGCTACAAAAATTAACTATCGGGGCACCACAGTGATTCAAAAACTAACACTGGGGCGCTGCGACGCTTTAGAAACTGACATCGGGGCACTGCAGTGCTTAGTCCTCTTCAAGCTCAGGCGCCGCAGCACCAGTCCCAACACTGTGGCACTCCTTTCTAGGCAACTCAGTGCATAAGTGCCAAACACAAAACTTGTAACTTTATGTCTCTTCTTTCTATAGCCGCTAGAATCACTTCAATTGGAGTTCAAATGAAAGAGATATGCTTCAATTAGTGACGAAAAATCGAAAATCAACATTTTTTCATATTTTCTCTCTATTTTCCTCTTCTTTTCTTCTTTATTATTCCTAAAACATAAAACACAGAACTAAATTAAATCATATTTATTTCCTACTCAAATTAAATAAAAAATAATTTAAAATATGCTAAAGATATGCTTAATTTATAGCATGTCACTAATCCTCAAGAATTCTCTCCATTCTCTCTTCTTCCCTTCTTCTCTTAGGTTTTCTTATGGCCTTACATGGCTAATTCTCTTTAGTTGGTTGAGGAAGATTTAAACATTAAGGATTTAGGCATTGTGAGATTGAATTAAGGTTTTATTGTTTAATTTTAATTGAGTATTGATTATTCATCTATTCTTCTTCCCATGATTATTTCAATTGATATCTAGGGTGCACACTAGTAATTTAATTGTTTCACTCTACTATTGAATCATAAATAAACAAATTTTTTATCCATTTGATTTAAGAGACAAATAGGATTAATAATTGTATGATTATGAATTGTTAACCTATGGTGAATAATTAACTATATTAAATACAATTAATATGTTTTATTTAGCTCTATCAGTTTTTCTAATTCTTCATGCAGTTAATAAGTTAAATTTTATCGATTGCCTAAGCTTACTTGTTAATTAGGATTAGTTGAGGCAATCGTTATCAATTAACTAAATTTAAGAAGAAACAGGGATAACATCCCAATGATAGATATTCAATATAGAATCGTTTATATTGTCAATGATCAATGCAATCCTTGAGGATGAAAATCAACCAAAAACCAACACTCTCATCATTAATACACTCTTACATTTAGCGATCATTCTCTTTTTACTTTGATTGTTTATTTACAATTCTTAAAACCCCCCATTTTATATTCACAAAAGGTAATATTATTTTTTATGGAATCGGCCCTTACTCCTACTTCTATAAGTTAGTATTGAGGTAATAAATTTATTATACTTGGTGTACCCATGATAGTATCCACTAAGCAACCAGGTCCCTCAACCAGACGACTGGCCAAGGGCTAGCTGCTTTTAGAATAAAAACCAGTCAACTGGTTCAGGCTTAACAAAATCTAGAAGCAACCAGGCCTTTGGCCAGGTGACTGGCCAAGGGCCTAGCTACTTCTGGAGTTGTCCTCAGTTGACTGGCATCCTAACCAACCGACTGATGGCAATGCTAGAAGCAACCAGGTCCTGCACCAATCGCCTGGCCAAAGGCCTAATTGCTCCTAGGGCCAAAATTTGTGTAATATTTGTAGACAAAACTTCTTTATTTTTTAAATACAACCTAAGAACTTCTCTTAAACATCTTTAAACCAAAATTCAATATCTTGAATCTATGATTTATCCCCAGTTTGTCAATCCATTATTTATCACCATATTTTTGTAAAAATTTACAATGTGTAGCTAATATTTATTCCCTTTTCATGTTTTTCGCTTTCTCAACCAAAATGCAGCGTTCTGTCAAAATATGTATTTCGGTAATGTAACATAAAAGCCATGAAGCACAGCAGAGTGGAAAAAACTTATGGAATTAGTGAATGAAGAAGTGATAAACCATCAGGCAATGGAGTTGAATGAAGTAGAGCAGGGAAAAATGGAAATGTTAAATGAAGCAGTAGTAGAGCAAAGGGAAATGGAAATGCTGAACAAAGCAATAGTAGAGCAAAGGGAAATGGTGTTGCTGAATCACTCGATAGCGGTAGCAGAGCAGTGGCAGAAGATGGATGTGTAATTTGAAGCCAAAGCTAGGTATGGATTTTGATAGCATAGAAGCTACATGGATGTTTTAGGTGGATTATGGAGGAAAAATAGGATTTGGAGTTAGAAAATATTACTTTAATTGTAGTCAGAAAGATGAAAACATAAATATATACAAATTCATTTGTTGTAAAAAGGGATCTCAAAAGGCTGATAAAGAGATTTTTTTACTATAAATCATCGCCTTGAGACAAGAACAAATTGTAAAGTAAGAATAGGAGTGACTCTTAAGAATG
The DNA here is from genome assembly GCA_037074535.1 of Gleditsia sinensis. Lineage (NCBI taxonomy): Eukaryota > Viridiplantae > Streptophyta > Magnoliopsida > Fabales > Fabaceae > Gleditsia > Gleditsia sinensis. The sequence continues at coordinate 48,029,557 of CM073466.1, read as the reverse complement.
GTAGATATAAAATCAATAACTTAGTTGAAGAACATAATCATCCATTACATATTCCTAAAACATTACATATATTGGCTTCACAATGTAAATTATCTGAAGTTCCAAGCCATGAAATTGAGTTGGCTAAGGATTCTAGACTTCAATAAAAAGCATATTTTGATTTGATGAGTAGGCAAGTGGGAGGAAGAGCTAATCTTGGCTGTACACGATTGGATGCAAAAACAAATTCGATCGAAAAGGCAAGAAAGCATGGTTTATGGAGAAACAGGTTGTCTACCATAATATTTTCAATGTTAGTTGTTGGAAAATATATCATTTTTCATGCTTATCAAATAGATATGGAAGAACATATAACAAACGTCTTTTGGGCATATGCAAAAATTTTGATTGATTATAGTTATTTTGATTATGTGGTATCTTTAGACATAACGAAGCACATTGCCCAAACATTTTAGAGGAGTGGTGATTTTTCGGGTAGTTTTGATGTATGATGAAATAGTATAATCATTTAAATTACTCTTTGAAACTTTCTTAGAGGCACATAAGAAAACAAAGCCTCTCATTATTTTTACCTATCAAGACCAAGCAATGTCAAAAGCATTGAATGAAGTGATGCTAAGAAATTTTCATGGATTATGTACATGGCATTTGATGCAAAATGCCATCAAACACCTTAGCAACTTAATGAACGACGGCTGTCATATCATGACAGATGTAAAAAAGTGCATGTATGAATATGCTGAGGAAATACAATTTGAAGTGACATGGAATAACTTATTGTCAAAATAAGGTGTTGAAGACAATAAATAGCTCAGATCTTTGTAAAAGATAAAGGAGAAGTGGGAAACCTATTATACGAAAAAAATTTCACACTTGGCATACAGAGTACATAACTTAGTGAAAGCTTAAATTCATACTTTAAGAGTTGTATGATACTAGAGTTAGATATCCTTCAGTTCTTCAAAAACAATTAGAGAGTTGTCGAAGATAAGTGATATAATAAGTTAAAGTATGAATTTTAGTCACACCATAAAATACCTAGATTAAAAATGGAGAATTCACTTATGCTGCAACAGCTTGTTCAAATTTATATCGCCACAATATTTGACTTCTTCCAGAAAGAGTTCGATCTATATGCAACTACATGTATAAAATGAAGAAATAAAAGTCATTCATTGCATGAATATATTGTTGTGATGGATATTGCGATGGTTAATCGAAAGGTTGATTATAGAGTTTTGTTTGATCCTATTGACATGTCCATTTCTTGTAGTTGTAGAAAGTTTGAAACTTCTGATATATTGTGCTACCATATTTTGAAGGTGTTTAATGTGTGAGATGTTAAAACATTTATTATTCAATACATACTAAAGAGGTGGACAAAAGAAGCAAGGAGCATTGTAGTTCATAATATAAAGGAGAATGAAATTAAAGAAAATCCTATGCTTTAGAGTAATGGTATAAACAAATATATCTCAAACTGATAAGATTAGCAACTAAAGTATTTGACAATCCAAAAGCCTTTTAAAGGTAAATAGATTTGAGCAAGCAAGTGATATAGTTTCGTTTAAGACAAAAGAGCCTAGAATAGGCAACCACAGCACTCATCATTGAATGTGTCACATAAGCAAAGGGATTGAAGAAAAAAAATTGGTATAAAGAGTAAGAGACGCTTGAAAAGTTGAGCTAATGTTCAGTCTAAAAGAAAAATAAGGGCTCTGACATCAAATGAATCACAAGTATGTGAAATTACACATTTTAATGTGTTCTTAATTTTTCATTTGTTGATGAATTATTAATTTCTCATTATCCTTACAAGACTGTGGGTCGCACGGTGTAACACAATCAGGAATATCCATCTTCATACCTCTAGCACTTTTTGCATGCACTCAACCACAAGAAAGTGATTTCAATTTTACTAAATTACTAGCGGTAAGAGTTTTTCTTATATTTTAATAAATTATAAGAACTGTGATTATTTTTTTAATTACATGCTGTGATGATATTTCTTTTGTTATGTAGGTGCCGCTTGATCACCCTATGTAATCTCTTGATGTAATAGAGTTCTCTTGAACTTTGTAATTATATTGTGCATTTTTTGTAGATTGAATGTGGGTATTTTGTAAATATGACTAATGTAGAGTTCCCTACAGCTATCTCAGATGCTAAAAATTTTGGTAAATGCTACTAGTGCATATTTTGTATATACTAATAATTTAATCACAACTTTGTAAAATTAGACTAAAAATACACAATATGAAAAATCAACAAAAAAGGGGACCTATACATTATCCAATACATTAGTTCAATACAAATGTTCATTGCATTCTAGATTATAGTCTAGTACATTAGTTCAGTACAAAGAAAACAAAATATATAAGTTTGATGGCACTGCTCTAGTTCTTAATCCCTTACCTCCTAATATGGTTCATTATATCTTAAAATAAGTATCCAACAAAAAGCATAAAGCTAATGACATGATATGATTCCTCAAATCTAGGTTTGAATGCACATCTTTACCCAAATTTTGAATGCAGCTTCATCATATCTAAGTTTTAATGTCTAGAGGGATTTTAGATGCTACTGCAGCTTTTAACATGTCACCAGTAGCTAAGTGGCACAAGCAGTACTCATCCTTTATGATTAGCGATTGGGTGCCTTTCCCTAATCCAAGTGGACTTGCATAAACCAAGTTTCAGTTCAACACTAAAACTGCATTATCTCATATAGATATACCCAAAGAGTACATAATAAATTACATCCTATTATGACATAATTAAAGCTTATACCATAATTCTTCTCACACTTGGTCTAAAGTAACACACTAGAAGTCTCAAAGCTCATACTCCCAATTCCTTAACCTTTAATTTATTATTTGGAGGGATTAAACCCTAACCAAGGGCTACTTGTTTATGTAGAACTAATGCTAAGAAATAACAAAAACTAAAAGTAAAAAAGGAAGGGGAAAAAACATAGGACATGAGAGATAACTTAAAATATGATGACAAGGTCATGACCATATCCATCAACCTGATTAGTCTAATCACCTGTTAGAATTCCCATATTGTTATGAATAATTTATTGGTTACAAATGATCAATATAAGTTCAATCCAAGTATGAGGTAACATGTTTTCTAACCAACATGACAAGATCATGACCATAGCCTTACCTAAAAACTTAAAAAGAAAATAGAGTAATGAGAAAAATACTCTAAGATAAATAACTAATATCAAATTAAAAATGTTGGCTAAGTTTGTAGTCTTCCTAATGTCATCTACCAAATAGAGGAACAATATAAAACATTTAGTACTATATAGAATTAAAACAAAGGAAACAAGCTATCAAAGTTTGATGGCACTACTCTAGTTCTTCATCCCTTGCCTCCTTATATTGTTCCTCATGCTCTATGTGTCCATAATGTGTTTCTTCAAATCTACACAATCTCATATAAGTTTAGCCATATTTTTTTCTATACCTATCACCCGAATGCTCAAATCCATCAAAGTGCAACCTGTGCTGGTTAGCCTAGAATTTGTAGTCTTAAGCATACCAACTATATATTGTAGCATGAGAGTGCTTGAAGATCCTTGATCTATTGATGTTTTTGAATTCTTAATGGCTTTTCTCTAGGCAACTAGATCATTCTCATTTTCTCTTTTGCAAACCCACTGATTGTCCTTCTTTGTAAACTCTTTCCTATTCATGTTATATTCATTGAAGGCTTTGAGGATAACTATTTGTCTATCTTTTGTATTAATGCTAAAATATTGGAGAAGTCTGGTGATTGTCGATGCATAAAGTAGGCTATATTTGGCCTATCTATGAGCTGTGATGATAAATTTCAACATGAAGTGAGGGTAATTTATAACTTTACCCCATAACTAGTAATAAACCAACACTTGATCTACGTTACACATGTAAGAGTAATTCCTAGCCTTTGGAAGTAACATATGGCTAACTATATAGAATACCACATTCATATCCACGCTTAAATCCTTTGTATAAATCTTAGTATTAGTTAACCATTATTCTCCTAAAATTCTGGACACAATATATCATTTATTATCCATGGGATTTCAGAAATAGATTCATCTAACTTACAAGCATCCCCATCAGGCTTAAGCAACCCAACCATTCTGGCAAAAAAATCCTTATTGAATGAAAAACAAACCTATTTGACCTCTAAGGTAAATTCCAATTCCTCTTCATTGTAGGCTAAATTTGTAAAAAAGAAGAAGTTATAATTACACTTGGTGAATATGGTGTATCATAGCTAAGGTATTGTTTCATTAACTTAGTTCTCACTAGAAGGCTCAACTCCAATCCTTCTTTAGCCAGAAAATAAAGATTAAGGTACATACTCTGGACTATAGTTCTATCCATGAAAGTCTTCTAGTATTTTTGTTCTTGCTATGCCGAGGTCAGTAATGGCACAAGAGGTTGCGATGAGTTGGACCCTCTCCGGATGCCCTTAGTCTTTTGAAAGAGGTCTTTAGAACCATTTTCAATAAATGGGGATACATTTCACATATTGAGGTCAAGGAACCCTAACTGTGATTTTGGGAAATTTATAGGATTTTCAGCAAATCTGGGGATATTCTGCTGGATTGTATGTGGGGGTTTTGAATTAGAGGATGTTTAAAAGCACTTAATCGGTGGGTTTTTGCTGAAATTTGAAAATTAGATATTTGAGTTTCGAGGATCAAGAGAGGGTTAAGCTTTGCTGAGAAAAATGATGAAAATTTTAGAGATTCTAAGACCAATCGACTATCATGTTGAGCAGTCATTTGGTATTTCACAAATTAGTCAACTAGTCATTAAACCAGTCGACTGATTCAAGCGACTAGCTGCTACTGGAATGAAGCTGCCTTAAACCAGTCGACTAGTTATCCATTCCAAGCCTTCTATTAGGCGACTAGTAATTTTAATCAATTGTGTGGCATGCTAGGTTAAGGTAAGCTCTAGGTGCTGTGTTTGAGGGCACTGTAGAGGATCCTGGTCTGAGTGATATTAACTCTATTTCTTTGATCTTTGTTGTAACGACCCAAATTTTCGAGCACGTGAAACAAACATTTTTCCCCCAATCAGATTTTTTTCTTAACATGTATAACACTATTCTTTGTCATAAAAATAGATATAGGTTCTCTCATGTATATACATTATACAGACCAAGTTATAAATGTCAAAGTAACAATAGAGGCAGGGATCTTGCCTGTAGCGTTCGGAGCACACTTTAGAATACAAACACAATATAATTTAAAACTATGATCCTTGAAAAAAACGTAAATTCACCAAGAGAATATGTCACCTAACTGATCACCTATCTGTAGGATCAGACTCTGTATTCTTATATGAAAAATGTAGAAATATCGTGTAGTGAGTTTGACAACTCAGTGAATAGATAATACCTCCTATGACCTCTTAGATCAGCATATGGATATACTCATGTTTTAACATTTGTCACTTAGAAAATACAATTCAGAAGTATATCCATATGGGACTCATATTTCAAATATTTTCAAATAAAAGGATATTTAGATATCTAAACCATATTCAGCACGGTATAATCATTAAACAAATGTTGTTATGCTCAACAGTTTAAACTATAGTAAAATAATAAGTTTTTAAGATAAAGTTATAAACTTTTAAAATTACCTGCCTCATTCGACGATCTGGTCAACCCAATTTAAAGTGACTTGCCTCATTCGGCGATCTGGTCAATCCACACACTCATTTGCTATACGCATAGTGACCAATCGACTACAGTCATAATAGTGATCAGAGAATGTGAGTCTATCACCCATCTGCCTCCTCACATTACCACTGACCCGATTGGAGTGGCCATCCCTCGGCTCACTCAGGCTAATAGGGCGTCCCCTATTCAGTACCATCACAAGCCATACAACCCGTCGATATTCATCCATACATATAAATACATATATATATAATGCATATTCATTAAATGTAATGTAAAATTATTAAGCAACTCGCCATGAGCTTTATGCTTGCCATTCAATCATAATTAGTAACTTTATAGTTTTACAAATCAACGATACATGCATAAATATTCACTTTATCATTTAATGAGAAATACATGTGAAATCAGATATACCATGAGTTCAGAAATCAATTTTTAGAACTATACTCTTCTCGAACTATATTCTAAATTATAAGCAATTCAGATAATTTTAATACATTTCAAAAACATTTAAAAATATAAATATCTCATAAATATAATCAAATACATGCTTAAAGATCAAGAAGAGTATATGGCAAGTCATAAAAAAAATCATCTACTCATAGGGTAAGGGTTCCAGATTGGACAGCTCCAAAATACACTTTTTCAATCTACATTTGACTAAATAGACTTCCAAAACGTGTTCGGAGGGTCTAAAAATAAAAAAATGACTCCGAGAATTTAGTCACTATTCACCGCCGGAAAAACATTATTCATCGTCGGAAAATACTATTCACCAAAAATAAAAAGTTATCAAATAGCTGAAAAATTTCATATCCTAAGGTTTATCTAGCTCCTGAATCCATTTATAGTGTCAGATTTCCAATTTGAGATTTTTAAGTAAAAGTTTTAGAGTTTACATTTTTTTTGAGATTTTCTACTTCCGATCTACGGTGATTCTACTGCTAATTTGAGAAATTGTTCGGTCAAAATCGTAGTATTCTCCGTTCTGAATCTAATGGTACCCTTAATTTTGATATCAGAAATTAATAGGCACTCCAAATTTAGAGATAAAATATGGTATACTATTCACACTATTTCACTATTCATTTTCTTCCTCTACATTCCACGTTTCGGTTTCTGTCTCCCTCTCCCCCTTTTCTTTATTTTTTATAATAATAATAATTATTATTATTTAATAATTAAAGAATAGAATTTTATTTTATATATATTCATATAAATACCGTTTTTCATCCTAAAACATTCAAAAAATTTATAAAAATTTACATTCTCATAAATTTTTAGTTAAACTTTTAAATCATGATTTTTTTTATAAAAATATTAATAAAAAAAATCATAAAATAAATATCTTTATACATAATAAAAAAATAATATTCTAAAAAATACAACAAAAATTTATTAAATGCCAATATAATTATTTTAAGCAAAACAATAATTACTTTAATTAAAAGTATGTTTACTTTTAACAAAAAATAATCATTTTTAAATAAATAAAAATATATTTATTTATAGTAAAACATTATTATTTAAAAATAAAAATTACGAGATATTACATTTGTCTCCTTAAATATCAAAAAGAGAGAATTTAGACTATTGGTAACATGAATAGTATTTGTAGAGATAAAAATTTAAGGTTTGAAGTCAAGTTTCAAAATTTAGCTAAAATTTATGAGTTATCTTTTTAGGATGCTAATATTTTGTATGTACATTATTTGTGCTTATAGGGTACTATGAAGCTACTCCCACTGTTGAGAGTTTAGTATAATATGTTTTACAATTTTATTTTATTTTACTTTTAAATTTTTAATGACTTCTCTTTTGATTAATTTCTAGTTTCTATTATATATGTATTTAAATCTAATTCTTAATTTTGTTTTAACTATAAATACTCTTAGGAGAAGTCGTTGTTTGACACCTGGCATAGAAATGATTTAGTTTATTTGTGTATAGAACAACTTGACTTTTTATAACTGTTTAGGTGGATATGTATTATAGTAGTTTAACTATGGATCCCTCAACCGTAGATATTATTTTGTTTTATATCTTGATTAGGAAATGGATTGAAACTTTTAGGGCCCGTTTGGGCTACCTAATAAAGATAACAGGATAGGATATATTATCTTATCTTATTTTTATCTTGTGTTTGAGGGCTCTTCAAGATAGGATAACACTATTTTTTTTCATCCTATCCTATTTTTATCTTGTGTTTGAGGGCTCTTCAGGATAAGATAACACTATTTTTTTTTATATCCTATCCGTGAGTTTAGTGAAAAATTGTATCCTTGCTCTGTAGCTAGGATATGACCGGATAGGATACACCACAACTTCTCTTCTTATCTCACCCTCACCCTCGACCTCACTCCCGAGCACCCCCTTCCCTCACTCGAGTTCCCAGCTTCCAGAGTCCTTCACCGAATCTCTCCCCTTCACCGGAGTTGTCTCACCACTCGAGGACTCTACCCATCGATCTCCCTCCCCTACCGATCTCCCTCGTAGAGCTCTCTCCATCTCACTCGATCTCCCCTCGCACATCGATCTCCCTCGCAGAGCTCTCTCCATCTCACTCGATCTCCCTCGCACATCGATCTCCCTCGCAGAGATTTGAGCCTCGAGCTCCCTCACCCTCACCCCTCCCCCTAGATCTAAGCCTCTTCCAACTCCCTCACCCTCACCTCCGAGAATCTGAACCTCACCCCACTTCGAGCTCCCTCACACCCGAGCTGGTTCATCGTCAACCGGAGAAGAAGCCTCCTCCCACCATCCATCTTCATCGGTCGAGGTAAGCATCATTTTCCTCCCCCACTCGATCTGTACCCCTAAGCCCCTTATGCTCTAAAAATTGATGATTATCGTATTCTAATTTGCATTCTGGTTTGTGGCTCTGGTTTTTGCATTCTGGTTTCCCTGGCTCTGGAAATTGGATGTGCTATTAATTCTAATTCTGATTTTGTTTGTATATGTAAATCCACTTCACAAGTGAGGCAAGTTTCTTGTTTCTGATTTTGCTTGTATATGTAAATCACTTGTGCTTCAAGATAGATTAAAAGTCTGTATTTGGTTGCTTGATTCAGAATCCCTGTTAGTTGGAACTAATGCCCAAAGTTCTTGAATGTGGTTTATGGTTTATGGTTGTATGGGAATTTTTTGGATTGGTTTAGCTGCTTGAATGTGGGTATCGATTTCTGCCTGCATTTGTTCTGGCTTGTTATTTTTTCTGGTTTGGTGTTTTACTCTCTGTTGATTTGCATGAGGTTGCAGATTTTTATTTTGTTCTACTCATGTATGAGCTGGCTGGTTTGAGTGGGTTAGAGATCCCATGAGGATTAGCATAGGAATAAGATAAATTAGATGTCTGCATATTTATATGTCTGCATTTGTTCTGGCTTGTTAATTCATTTCTGAAAGATTATGTCTAATGCTTGTGAGGGTTATACTAGACACTTAATTTAACTCTGTGAATGGATGGAATTTAGATCAAAAGAATACTAGAACATAGGAAAAAGGAGTTAGATGGAACTAGGATGGAAAAGAAATTTGCTAAGTAATGCTGTCACTATAAAGCTAGGGGAGGAAAACTAGGGTTTTTGCACCCGTATAGGACATTTTATGAGCCACTATAAAGCTTACAGGGGAGGGTGTTGCTGGATGGCACAATGCCCAAATGGAGATAAACTGATGAAGTCTGTTCAAGAGTTTGTTCCAAACTGATGAAGTCTGCATGCCTATTTTTTTTGGGTTAAATTTTTTATTCTTCTTAATATTGAGGTCATTCTAACGTATGAATGTTGTGAGCATCAACTATCTTTTCTTTTCTTTTTTTGTCCAATTTCTCTTTGTTTGTAGAGGAAAAAACTGTTTGCAGACAACTTTGTGTAAGCAATTATGAATGCTCTGTTATTTCAGTATACCCCTCTTATAAACAGAAGCTAATCAAAATTTAATTAATTGAGCAATAATATTGAGCCTAGCTAAACCTCTTCTGAATTGTCTGTGTTTTTATCCGAAATTTGCCCTCAAAACTTTTACAAATTCAGTCAAACAAGTGGCGGCTTCATAAATGATTGAAAGGGATGAAATCAAGCGGAGTTTGATTATGGTCATTGATTAATTGAGGTAGACAACATTATACATATATACATCTTCATCACACTTCATGCTTGCATCATTGTATGTAGCTTAGAAAATTGAGGAAGGTGAGTCAATAAAGATGTCAACAAGTGCTTCACTCTAAACCACTAATTTTGAATGAGGTTAGAAGTTCCCAAGAAGAATTCAATTTTCTTTATTCTTTGTTTCTTGCTATTGAATTTCAATCAGACATTAACTTCCAAATTGAATTTACCTTCATGAGGATAAAAAGTGAATGCCATATCTCTTAATGGTTTTATGTGCCAGTGCTTTATGTCTAATTAAGAGTGTAGAAAACATGGTTTAGTTCTTTACTTCATATTTTCAGCTATCTTCCATTACTGGGCTATTTATGCAGGAGACTACCTTGATTTTGAAGAGAGATCAAGATATATAATTTTTTGACCATTTTCCTGTTCTATCATTTTCTAACAGCTTTGTAATTAATATAATGCAGGAGAATTGGGAACATATCTCAAAAACATATGGTTCTGGATTTTTGGTAACTCGCTTTGTCAGTGCAATTGTCTCACCGGTTTGTGTCCAGTCACCCCCCATACGCTTTGTGCCATTGGTTTTGATTAGCACATCTTAGATCTCCGCTCCCGAATATTGAATTATGGCATCAGAATCATTTATCTTATTTATTTATTTAGTTAACTTTATTATGTGCTTTCCATGCAGTTTGCTTCGATTGAGAAGGCCAAGGAAGTAGAGGAATTCTTTGCTAGCCGTACTAAGCCTTCAAATGCTAGGACATTGAAGCAGAGCTTTGAGTGGGTTCATATCAATGCAACCTGGGTTCAGAGTATTCAGAATGAGAAAGATCTTACCGAGGCTGTAAAGGAGTTGGCACACAGGAAATACTAGGCTATGCTTCGTCTTGTTTTGTGTGGTTTTCTAGAGTTTGATTATGGTGCAATATATGACTAGCTCCAGTTTGTCAAATATTTACTGTCACTGTTAATAATGGTGCATGAGCAGCTACTGATCTAGAATAATTATGGGTGTTATATTAATTTGATTCAAGTTAAAAGTCCTTTATTTTCTTTTGTGCACAAATTTTTTTTAAATTACTCAGCTACGATATACTGAAAAAAAAACGATGCAATCAACTTAAAAAATCAGCCCAAAATATCTCTCACATTTGTATTAACCTTTTATTGATCTTAACTTCTTGAAATTATGAATTTTTTTTATTCTTTTTATTCTTTGAATTTAATTTTATATGTTATTTTATTGAATGTATTAAAAATAAGATTACATCTTTTTATAAAAATAATAAAAAAAGAAAAGAAAAGAAAAGAAAGTTTCTTGATAAATAGGTAGAGAGATAAATAAAAAATAAAAAAAAATAAATTTTTATTAATATTATACATATTATTTTTTTAATTATATATATATATATATATTTATATCAATGTATAAAGTAATTAAAATAATTGTATTGAAATTAAATTTAAATAAGTATATATGTAATTTTATTATAAGGGTAGTTTTATCATTTTATTTCATTCTTATCCTATCTTATCATTATTTGATTTATTCCAAATACAAGATAGGATAAAAGCTATCTTACTATTATCTTATCTTATTCTATTCTATCTTGTTATCCTAACATATCCTATCATATCTTGTTTTTCAAATGAGTCCTCAGAGTATTCACTAAAATTGATTTTGTTACTAGACCCATACGATGGCCTGCATTTGTGGATTGATTTTGTTACGATGAAAGTGGAACATAATTGCTGTGAGCTTAGTTATGGTTAATTACCATTCTAATCATATATGATTTAGTTTTGTCTCGTCGTAACTAAGTTTTTCCCACCTTGAATTGATGTTTTAAAGGTTTATTGGACAAAAATTATCCTCGTTTTTTGTGTCGATCACATCTTTTGTTTTAGTGGTGTGTCAACAAACGTGGCTGTAACCTAACCCTTTTCATATCCATTATCTAGCGGACATCCAACTAGCTAAAATTTAAAATAACGTATCTAAAAGTTTGAGAAAAATTATGTGTCACGTCAATAAAACAAGATTTCAATTGTCAATACCATTCAAATAGTCTATCTCATTAAAGAAAAACAAACGTCATGTCAATACTTTAATGTCCCCATCATTATTTTCTAATAAAACAAAGATAAAACTTTGTATAAAAGAATTAACTTTAAGTTTTTAAAATTGAACGAGTAACATTGATCATTAAAATAATTACAACGTATGTATGAGAATTAGTGTCAGTGTCTTATTACATTATTCATTTTAAATGTTTTATTTTTTTATTATAGTAAATAAATAATTTATTTTATATAAAAATAATTTATTAATTTAATAAGTTGACTTAACTCAAAAAAAAAATTTATTGCAGTTACTGGGTTTTTATAAATAAAAGAAATTGCCTATGGTTAAAGGTATATTAAATGTTTAAATTATTAATATTATATTATGTTTGATAAATAATATAATAAATTGTATTTATTTACTTTTAAATTTTTAAAATTTACACTTAATTTTTTTTAATTTCAATTTATATGTAAATTTTTCTAATCACAAAATTATTTGAAGTTTATAATTTATGTAATTTTTTTAAAAATTAAAAATTAATTATAAATAATTTAATTTAATACAATGTAAATTGTGAAGAGAGTAAATTAATAGTTATTAAAATTTTAAAAAATTAGTGTAATTATTTTTAAATTTTAAAAATATAGACATAAATTTTACAAATTTTTAAAAAATTATTTTAATTTTAAAATAAAAAATTGTGAATGTAAATATAATTTTTTTTTAAAATTTTAAAGAAATATAATTTGCTTAGATAATAAAAGTGCTTTTCTTTAGTTATCTCGACTACCTTGCCAATCTTACCCTTCCAAGAAGGAGAAGAAAAAACAAAAAAAGAAAAAAAAAATACTTGAACAAAACGATGCAGTGACCCCTTCGGAAACGAAAAGGATGAATCTTTTGCTATACTAAAAATTATTGTCAAAAATTAAGTATTTTAAACAAGGGGGGGGGGGTGAGCTGCCCTCAGAACGTCACAGGGGGCAGTTCACCCCCTCCAGTTCACCCTCTCCACTTTGTTTAAAATATTAAATTTTTAACAATAAATTTAATAAAAAAATATACTAAAAAACTTATTTAAATTTAATTTAAAAAATTATATTTTTTTACCAAAAAAAGAAGAAGAGGAATTGCGCCCAAAACGTCACTATTCTGAACAGAGTACATTTTGTGCTTTTCAACGTTTCACCATTCTCGTGACCCTTAGTATGTTTGATTTGAGTGATTTAAAGGTAATTTTTTTTAAAATTATTCTATTTGATTAAATAATTTAAAAAGAAAGAGATTCTTTTTTTTTTTAAATTATTTGGTTGAAAAAAAATAGAGAGGAGTGGAGGGGCCGAGCGAAAATTTTGGGCCCCTTCCCAAAATCTTTCACTTCATCCTCAAATACATTAATACTGAAATTACCCTCAATACTTATTTTTGTTTTTGGTTGCCTGGACAAAATGCAGAGTAAATAAGGGCTACCGCACACATCGCTCACGGGAGAAACAACACGATAGGGTTCCTTCTTCTCTGGCTCTCGGTAGGGTTCCGTCTTCTCTAGCTCTCGGCGGGGTTCGTTCTTCGCTGGTTTTCGGCAAACCACGGTTCGCTTCACAGCTCGCTCACAGGAGAAACAACACGATTGGGTTCCTTCCTCTCTGGCTTTCGGCGGGGTTCGTTCTTCTCTGGCTCTCGACAAACCACGGTTCGCTTCGGAGGACCGAATAAAGCCTAGGGACTGTCTGCATCTAGCTCAGCCTCCTTTCTCAACATCTTCCTGAGGCTAACCGGTGAGTGGGAGACCGAATTTTTCTGAAGCCTCCTTTGCGCGAAGAGATTAGCAACCGTGTGGGCTACGTTCCTCTCCCTCTGGATCCATTCAAATTTGATCTGTCTTCCATCTGAGGTAATCTCCCTGATCATACAGTGGACCCATTTGCTTGATTTGTCTTTTCTGATTGCACACCTCTACCATATGCTTGCAATCAGACTCAGTAATCAATCGGTTCAACTGCAGGTTGTTGATTAAAATTAGAGCTTCTTCAATTGCTCTGCTTTCTGCTTCCAAAGCCGAGTGTGCCGAGCTCTGTTTGAAGTTGCCCGTGAGTATAGATCCTCTATCGTCCCTGCAGCGAGGTAACACTCTGCATTCTGATTAGGAAAGGCTGCATCTGTGTTTATCTTTAACCATCCATCCGGGGATGCTTCCACCTTTCCGATCTGACTAAACCCCCTGCCCTGTTGCTATTCTCTGTATGCCGTTTTTGTTCTGTAAACTGGTCAAGTCTTGATATCAAGAATTTTGTTCTCTGTATAACTCTACTTGGATCAATCAAGAATTTTGTACTCTGTATAACTCTACTTGGATCAATTTTCATCTGTTCAAACACAAAAGCATTTCTCTGGAGCCTTGCTGTACGTATTGATTTTAGCCCACGCCCTGTCATTAAGCTTATATCCATATCTTCGGGTTGATTGAGGCAGAAGGCGAAGCACTATTTCTGAGAGTGATTGGATCCCCCTTCTTGCCATTTCTGGTCCTCACTTGCCATTTCTTTGTTAGAACCCTTTTATCTGTTTTAATGGTGAACTTTTATTATTGCTCAATGCTTGTTGGTCTTATAGGATTAATGAAAAATATTTACAAACTACATGAGCTAGGATATTAATTCAATATCTTTTGTGTTTATCTATTAGATGGGAATTGAAGAAAAATGGTATGATTTGCGTCAAAGAGCTATGGCTCTATTGATATGTGGTATTATCTATTGCTGTGTCACTCGGATGTCTCCTAAGAGAAAAATTAGTTACACTTTATGCTCCAAGAAAGAAAGGGTACGTTACGAAATAATGTGTCGAATTATTAATAGTGAAACTAGTAGAAATATTATCAGAATGGATCTTGAAGTCTTCTTAAAATTGTGTGTTATGTTAGAAAGAGGGGGTGGCTTAAAACCCACACGATGGTTAAGTGTGGAAGAAAAATTTGCAAAAACTATTTACATATTAATGCATAACGCAAAAAATTGTGAAGTGAACTTTTGGTTTCGCGATGAGACAATTAGTCATCATGTCTATCAAGGGTTGAGAGCAATCATTGAATTAGAAGAAAAATTGCTTGTACAACTTGATGGCTCAAGAGTCGCTCTTGAAATTCATGGTAGTAGTCGATTCTATCCATATTTCAAGGTAAAAGTTTATCATTAAATTAGTATGTGCACAAACTTTAGCATGTTGACCTTAGACTATATTAATATAGATGTATATATATGTATATATAATGTCAGGATTGTGTTGGTGCCATAGGCAGAACACATATACGTGTCAAAGTATCGTCTATAGATGCTCCCTGATATCGTGGTAGGAGGGAATATCCGACACAAAATGTGTTAGCTGCATGCACATTTGATTTAAAGTTCACTTATGTGTGCCCTGTATGGGAAGGCATCGCCTCTGACTCAAAAATTATTAAAAATGCATTAAGTTGAGAAGATAGTCTTAAAATTCTTGAAGGTAATGTTTTTTGGCATTTAAGAAAATTCTTAAAAAAATTGAGGACTTGTATTATAATGAAATAGTTCATTTGTTTATTTTCAAACTATCATTTTGATTATTTACCTTGATTATAGGGAAATATTACCTTGTGGATGCTGGCTTCATGTTAACAAGTGGACTTATTACACCTTATAGAGGGGTTCACTATCATTTGAAAGAATATTCAGCAAGAAATCCACTCCAAAATCATAAAGAACTATTCAATCTTTGTCATGCATCATTATGTAATGCAATTGAGAGAGCTTTTGGTGTGTTAAAAAAAGATTTGCAATTTTATTTAATTCAATAGAGCCTACGTATGGAGTCAAAGCTCAAAAATTGATTATTATTGCATGTTGCATTCTTCATAATTACCTAATGAGCATAGAACCTAATGAAGATCTTATAGCTGAAGCATATGCTGAACTTGCAACTCAAAACATATTTGATGATAATAATTATGCTCCAACAAATGAGAACGAGGCCACATCAACTGCCACTCTAGAGCCAGAGTCGTCCTTACCCCTTTTGGCCAGCTCTGCTACCGACTCCAACATAGCAGACTCCTTCATCTCTTTTAACTCACAGCACCACCACTATTGGCATGTATGTGAGGTATTTTGGAGCTTTCCCTTACCAGTATCTATTCTCTATGACATCCCCAATCCTCAATTCCTAATTTTTTATATTTTTGTTTAAATTTCCATAGATTTGGCGGTTTGTTGACTTAGGAATCTATTTTCTCTTGCACAATTGACCATTACGAATAGATTCTGAGTTTAAAAGTCCCTGAAGTTCTTTTCGAAGAGTAGACTATTACAGGCCCCGTGGTATTCTAAGTCTCTAAAATGGCTTTTGGTTATAATTATTCTTTCCGTTGATAGTATATGCTTCTCTTGTATCTGATGAAATGCTCTATTTGTATGGACTTATGGCAAACGCCATTGGAGACAAATATCCACTCGGAGTGGCTTTTTTTTGGGGGGGGGGGTGGGGCTTGGGGTTGTTAGAAGTGATTGCCTTATGTCAAGGTTTAGCTGTTGAGTCTTATACTTACACCCAACATTCATATGTGTTGTCAAGTTAGACCTGTTCCATGCATCCACTTGTCTGCACAAGGATATAGTCAGAGTATTGGTTCATCACAAAAGACCACCTCTCTGCTGCTGTCGCTTGACAGTTTAAGCAGATAGTGTTGTTCTGTTTGTCTCGTAATTCTTGAATGTGGTGGACTAGGTGGCTAAAAATTCCACTAATAGCTTGATTTTTTTTTTGGTATGATTTAGTTATTTCAGAAAATATTAATTAGCGTGTAGTAGTGCATATCAACTAGCATTATTTTTTGTCCTTTATTGGTGTTTTGTTTTGGGTCATCCCTCTGTTTCAGAGACATTAGTTTGGATTGGGTTTGCTACAATGGTTCTAGAAAAGGGTTATGTTAGAGATATTAATAAAAATAATCATGGACATTCACTTAATAGCTCAATATTTTAGATTGAAGTGATCCTTGACATGATATAAGAGCTCACATCGCCAATTGGTCGTGAGTTTGATCATTCCTCATCCTATTTTATTAATTAAAAATTAAGTTTTAGGACAAAGTATGGTGAGATTGGATTCTTTTCACACTTCAAGCTGAAATGGGTTTCATGTGAGAAAACGTGTTAAGAGATATTCATAAAACCAATCATGGGTCTTCACGTAACAGTTGAAGCTTTTGGATTGAAATAGTTCTTGACATGTAAAATGTAGGAGAAAAGATTGCTGAATAGTTTGAGATCCCCTAAGAAGAATGTGCCTGTTTGAATATTGAATTATTTGATTTATTATATATTATCTCTGTCTTGTTCGTTTTCCTTGTTGGAAATGTTTACTTAAAGCAGCTGAGGTGTATATTTGTTTGCAAATTTCTGATTTCTCATATTAATGATTAACTATGAAGAACAACCCTGCTATGTTTATTTTTCTCCCTGTGTATATGGTGGGCCCTCCAATTAGTGAGTGGGCAGAAATTGGGAGGACTGTGTAGGTAGACATCTAGCAATTTCAAAGTGCTAGCCTGCTATAGGCAATTCTAGTGTTAGAATTTGCATCTGTCTTCTTGTTTCTGATTTTCTGTGTAAGCTAAGCTCATCCTATAGGGTGGATTACGTGTTAAGTAGGAGCTTATTAGTGAATTTCTGTTTTGGTTCCCATCCATTGGTAACAAAGCATGGCTTTGAAGTAGAGAATTTGGAGAAATATATTTGGGAATTTAAGAGAGATGTTGAATAACTGAAGGGGGACCTGACAAGCCAGAGGGATGACTAACTAGGAATTATAGAGCAATTGAGTAGGGAGGCTGGGCAGAGTGGTAAAGGCTGGATGGAGAAGACCCAAAATGTTCTTAACGCTTTGATGAAGTTACCCATGGGAAAAACACTCAAGCATGCTGTGGCATCTCCAAGAGAATCAATTCTTCTAGAAGCTACAGGTATTTTTGGTGTAGAAGATGCTTGGGAGTATCTGAAACCTGATGGAACTGGTTGGGGAAAAAATTCTAAAGTGTTGGAGCTTCTGTTAGCAGCATTGAAGGGAGGTGGCGAGCTGTTTGTGGAGGCAAGTGGAGGTGGGTTACAAAGGGATATTAGGGCTGAAATTATGGTATTTGAACCCTATAATGTAAACAATGTTTTGGCCCTAGCCCAGAGGAGTGAGGAGAAGAGTTGGTTCATAGAAAGGGCTGGGAAAGATAGAAAAGGCTAAATGACATCTAGGGTTGGGCAAGGGAAGAATTTGGGCTTGGGAGGCAGTCAAACCCGAACTTTAGAAGCATTTGATTTGGGTCAATTAAAAGTCCTGGTTGGGTTGAGGTATCCAATAGGGCTTGGCACGAATTCCCTATTATTTTGGAATCAAATATTCTGGTTGGGACAATAATGGTTTGGGACATGATTTGGAATTTTTTAATTGGGCAAAACCAAGAGCATTTAGATAAACAAAAAAGGGATAGGTTTTCCATCAAAGCACCAATGGTGTCAATGACTAAGGAAGCAAGCCCAACTCAATTAAACTCTTAGCAAAGAGTGGGAGGTCTAACCCCTTGCAGTGCCAGTTTTTTCCCTTTACTTTTTTTTTGTTTTACCTACTATAATCACAAATGGAACCATTGGGTTTCCATCTCATGTCCCTAATGAGCTAGGATAAAGAAAATCCATCCCTCCACTTTTTTAGAAGCTTTGGTTTTGGAACCTCCTTTCATTGGAAGTAAATTGAACTTTATGCCATCCGTCTCCATCCTATAAGTGTTCCTTCTCTTGTCATGCTATGCTGCAACATCAAATTGCCAAGGACTGCCAAACAAGTGACAAGGATCCATATATCAAAGTATACCTCATTATTGAAAAAAGGGATAGGTTTTCCATCAAAGCACCAATGGTGTCAATGACTAAGGAAGCAAGCCCAACTCAATTAAACTCTTAGCAAAGAGTGGGAGGTCTAACCCCTTGCAGTGCTAGTTTTTTCCCTTTACTTTTTTTTTGTTTTACCTACTATAATCACAAATGGAACCATTGGGTTTCCATCTCATGTCCCTAATGAGCTAGGATAAAGAAAATCCATCCCTCCACTTTTTTAGAAGCTTTGGTTTTGGAACCTCCTTTCATTGGAAGTAAATTGAACTTTATGCCATCCGTCTCCATCCTATAAGTGTTCCTTCTCTTGTCATGCTATGCTGCAACATCAAATTGCCAAGGACTGCCAAACAAGTGACAAGGATCCATATATCAAAGTATACCTCATTATTGTACTTGCCAATGGAGAAAGGTACCTTACAACATTTCATCACCTAAATCTTTTTTGTTGTTTTGATCCAGCCAATGGTGTATGGATCGGGGTGTTTTCTAGTCTGACACTAATTTCTCCATGACATCCTTACTAATAATATTTTCACAATTACTAACAATAACAACTAAGTCTTTTTTCATTAGGCGAGGTTGGTTATATAGATCAAACGATGTGACAATAACTTGTTATAAATGACGTTAATAGAGATATTATTAATAGTTAAATCATTCTTAATGGTTTAACTTATTGTTTTTTTTTTGCCTCTACCTCTAATTATCGGGTTGTTTTTTATTTGATTTACTCTTTGCACTAGCGCTTCTACAAGTCTTCTCCATACATGGCCAAACTACCTTAAGTGAGATTCTACCATCTTCTACACAATAATTATTATCCCAACTTTCTCTCTAATGCAATCATTTTTAATCATATCTCTTTTAGTATGTTCATACATCCAACGCAATATTCTCATCTTTGACATTGAGTTTATCTTCATGTTATTTTTTAACCGTTCAACATCTTTGTGACATTGAGTTTAATTTTAAGTTGCACTTTTCTATCACAAATAACACTTGACTTCCATTTTATCCATCTCGCTTGAATCCTATAATTTACGTCTTCTTTTACTTTTTTGTCATTTTGTATAATAGACTCAATATATTTAAAGCTTGTGACTTGTTTTATAAGATAATCTAATTTCTCACAACTACCATTATCTATAATTACATCAAATAATTGATCAATAATAATGCACCTGGTTTAGAACAATTGGTGCCGTTGCATATTATCTTCTTGCATTGGGGACAACATCATGTGGCATGCAACAAATCTTTTCATCCTCATTTCGCTAAACTATGTGGATTGCTTTTGGAGAGGACAGACATTGGATCTATGGCGAGATTGGTTGCAATTGAACCACTTTCCTAAGAGTGGCCTAGAATATAGATTTGTAGCTTTCTATTCCTCCTTCACATTAGCTGTTTTTTTTTCCAATAACTTTCTCCTTTTGACACTAGTCATTGTACATTGGGTTCTTAACAATATTTTTGTTTTTATCACTTAATGATCTAAGATTTTTCCCAACATAACTCTTGCGAGAATAATCCTATCTAATTTTCTCCTGCAGCATCAGTTCACAGCCTTTAAAGCGATATAATGTACTTAAAATAAAGTTTGCAATACATGTATCCCTATTTTATCTCTGATAACCATCAAGATCCTCTAGGTATCTAACAATTTGCTTCCCTTTGGTCTCTCAAATTGTTTCTCTTACCCAACTTCATAATTTTTGTAGTATATTCATGGACAGATTTTTGCCCTTGGTGGTACTGCAAAAATAAGATCTATTCATAGTTATGCAAAAGAAAGTCTCTCTAGCAACTACTTCATTATGTACCATGTTCTATCTAGCGCTTTTCCTTCGCAGTTTCATCTAGTTTGAAACTCTCCCACGAGGCTCCACGTTTTAGTTGACATGTGGCAAGTCTCACTTTTTTCTTCTTTTGGATCTCAATGTACTTCTTCCAAGAATTTATCCATGTCTGCAAGCCAATCTAGAAAATTGTCAAGATCAAGAATTCCATTAAAGAAAGGGATTTGTTCCTTTAGTTGAAAATCACTAGTATCTATATCTGCATAATCACACCTCCTTAGTTTAGTGTTTCTCACCGGTTTGGCTAAATAGCCATCCTCCTCAGCTAAATATTGATGCAAAACTCTTCCAGGATTTGGTTTGTTTGAAATTGTTGAAATAGTTGATATTCATCATAATATCCTTTTATTAAAGGAGTAATTAGATGTCATCATATTCCTTGATTTGAGAATAGTTATATCTCTTGATTCGGAAAATAATTAGGATTCCAATTGTGGGTCATTTATATTTATAATTAATGTCTTATTTGTAATTTTTCAATTATTAGTGTAGGCCTTCCATAAGGAGACTACATTTTATTCTCTTGTTTTTCTCCCATTCTTTCTGAATTTAACATGGTATCAGAGCCTTGATAAAAAGAAGAAAAATTCTTTAGTCCCTCCTAACTGTGCTTTTTGAAGAGCAAAAAAAAAAAAAAAAAGAATCACGTTGGAAAGGTTGAGAATCACACTCAGCCATTTCTCTCTTTGTTTTAAAAAGGAAATTCCTGTAGAACATTGCAATAGTGGTTGTGCATCATTCTAGCCACAAAAAGATCGTTCTTGCTTGCAGAAGGCTTGGGTTTTGTTCAAAACCCAAAGACTGGTCAACCTACCATTGCTGAAGAATCTTTGGCCATCTTTGTTGGCACTGTTCATCCCCAAACAACCCAGAAAGTGTTGATAACCACCTTCAAGACTGCGTCATTCATTTGTGCTACCCAGATAGTGCCAAAAATCATCTAGGGACCTGGCCAGCTGCTATTCATTCTTTGTTCATAGTGGTTTCCTTCAGGTTGACCTCCGTTCATGGTGTTTCTTTGTTGTCCAGATTCATTCTCTAATCCATCATAGCCTAGCTGCTTCACATTAGGTTGGAAGCCATAATCCGGCCCAAGCCTCACCTTGTATTAGCCTTCAAGCTCTCCACTACTCCACCTTGAACTACTTGTGTGTGTTGGTGCGGCAATCTTCTAACAATTTTCTAGCAAAACTCCATTGTTTTTCCCAACAGTCCTTTGTTCAATTTTCTGGCAAGTTCTATGGCCACTTTTCTGGTTAATTTTCCAGGATTTATCTTTAATTTCTGGCGGTGCCTCATTCCAACCGCTCTTCCTGCTATGCGTCATTCTAGTAGCTCTTCTCGCTATGCATCATGCGATGTGCTTTTTCTCCCTAACCACTCTAACTACTGTGCATTAAACCAGCAGTGTTCTCTCCTTGGCTGCATTTTGTACAAAAAGCCAACATGATGCTAGAAAAATTATCATAAGAGGAGTTGACTACTTTCTTTTATTGAGTCTTTTTTACTTGAGTTTGATTTTAATTGGGTTTAATTTGTAACAAACTAAAGTTTGAATATGCCTCAGCTTGAGGGGGGATGTTGAAATATTAGATATTCATCATAATGTCCTTTTATTAAAGGAGTAATTAGATGTCATCATATCCCTTGATTTGGGGATAGTCATATCCTTTGATTCAAGGGTAATCATATCCTTTGATTCGGAAAATAATTAGGATTCAAATTGTGGGAGATTTATATTTATAATTAATGTCTTATCTGTAATTCTTTTTATAAATATCAAGCATTAGTGCAGGCTTTCCATAAGGAGACTACATTTTATTCTATTGTTTTTCTCCTATTCTTTCTGAATTTAACAAGAATTTTTGTATTTTTTTAGTAGTTTCCTAATTTAATTTACTTATTTTAAGTTTTCTATTGCAATTAGGAATTCCGTTATTTTATTTTTTGTTATTTTACTGCATTTGTTTTTTTGCAATTAAGAGTTCTTAATATTTTAATATTTCCTAGTGTGTTTGAGAGTCCTAATTAGTCTTATAAATATGCTTTTCTGTATTTAGTTTGTGTAGTTTTTAGTCAATGTATTAATTTTGAGAGAATTTTCTTCCCTCTATGAGTGTTGTTTATCTTTTACGCTTCTGTGCCAGAGTGACCCTGCAGTTCAGCTTTTTCATCCACTACATTCATCGTCTTTGTCATCGAAAAGGAATATTGGTAATTCTGGCAGCAACCTTATAAGTATTAAATATTCTTCTAATTTTTCTCTCTTTTCCTTTTTGTGGCAACTGGTCCCCCTGCTGACGTCAGTACCAAATACAGTATTTGTTGGAAATAATTTGATATCATTCTAGGGGGAACATTTATATGTTTAGTTGTGTACTTGCAAAAATAGTTGTCGGGTGCAAATTTTGGGATGGATTAGAGAAGTTTGGTACTATCCAAATTCTCCTTTTTTCTCTCGAATAAATGAAGAATTTCCCTTGAAGGTATACAGAAGTATTACCAAGAAGGAAGAGAGTATGGTATTCTCCTTACCCATGGTTTTGATACCAAAGAGAGGGTTGGTTGAAGTGCAGCACTTCTATGATATCTATCTTCATATTACTTGGTTTACGCATACTCCCTTCAAATGTATTGGATGTTATTTGGGATCTAAATTAACATTAATGCTGGTCAATGGTACAAAATCAATATTTCTTGTACTTCAGAACTAGTTGCTAGGAAAGTGAAACTATTAAAAATGATTTAATAGTTAATAACTTATCTATTGATCTCATCCATGATAGGCCATTATGGCGCCGTTTGATTCATGTAACCGACTCCACCTAGTGGAAAAAGGCTTAGTTGTCGTTGTTGTTATGTGTTGGAACTGGGCAGGGTACAGAAGCTAAAGTCTAATACCCTCAAATCATTAGTGGGTTTCTGCATGGATGGTGAAGAGCTAGTGATTTGGGGATGGGTTAATGTCTCTGAACTATTTCAAGGTTGGGCGCAGGTGGTGGGGATGTTATTGGAATGTGGGTTTGAGTATTTCAATTTCCAGTTTTTTTGCATCCCTAGTTCCCCATTACCTTTCTCTGTTTGCTGAATATGTTTTTCTCTGGTGACTCTTTTTCACTTATTTCTTCTCTGATCTTCCTGATTATATGAGTTATTGAGTTGTTGAGAGCGGCCACATTTTTTTTTGAAACTTCCAAAGAAATTAATACTTGCTAACATGTCTTGTGTGGATTAGAAGATGTGGTGTAGAAACAGGTAGTATTTTAAAGGAATAACTTATTATTTTGCTTGTTAACATTGGACTACATCTTGAAAAAAATCTCTACTATCTGTTTACTTGCACAGTCACTTTGTGGATCTGCAAAATCCTAATATAAGATCAGATTCATTTTACAGATTTCTCACTGCTTCCAGGTAGTACGTCAGCTAATAGAATTGACTTGAAGGCTATCTATATTTAGAGCTAATGTGTAATGTCTGAATTTCGGGGTACCTGATCTATTTAAAGAAAATGAATACCATCCAAGTTACTGTCTACCAGCCTGCGATCTATGTCAAAAATATATCTCTGTTTCACCATCTTTCTAAACCATATGCATTTCCAATGAATACCAACCCTCTCTCCAGGACTTCGCTGTGCCTAAGAGCAAAACCTTCATCTGGCTTGCAATGTTTGCCTATTTCAAAATCACTGCAATCTCTTCATGTTTGCTTAGCTGGTGGAAAAGGAATGATGGAAAATAATAATCAGGTAATACATCTTCTTTGAGTTATACATTTTGGAATGGTATTATATTGTAGATGCTCATAGTATGCGTGGTTAAATTGTCGTATAGATGCTCTGCGAGAAAAGCTCTTCAGACTTTTGTCCTTAAACTATTAGTTGGCACTTATCCTTTATACTAGCTTTAATTGTGAAGCCTCTTTTATTCCCATTTTGTCTTTGTCTTGTTGTTTTAGACAAATCATTTTGTACGTTCAGTTATTGCTTTTCAGGTTTAAATGTGTAAGATCCTACTTTGTCATAAATCTCCTCCAACATTAGCTCTGTCTTAATTATCCTATTGACATGTAATATAAATCTCTGGATGTGTTAATGTTTCTGATAATTATTTAGGGACAAATCTAGAAAACTCAAATTCATTTTAAAATTTGAATTTCTTGGCTTTGGCATCAAAATCCCTTCATAAAAGTTGAAGCATTCATATGTTTGAAGCACTGACTTGCCTCTAATTTTGCCATTATGAAAAATGAATGTGCTGAGGCGTTAAGGGGGGGAGGAGGGAAAGGTACGCTAGGACTTAACTGTAATTGCTTAATGTTCCTTTTTGAAGGCAGGATTTAAATATGCTTATTTGGAGCCAAAATAGGGAGGATGGACAAAAACAGCCCTTTCTTTTAATAACTCTAGCACGAAGGATTGTTACTGACTTCTTTTTATCATGAATCTCTACAAAGGAGCATTCTTATATGTTACTAGGGAATGTAAGCCGGGGAAAATGAGGGTAGCTTTTTTAACATTCTTCACTAGGAATTATACTTTTTAGTTATGTATATTGGTTTGAATATGTCTACATTTTACATGTAATTAGGATTCACCATGGAAAGCTCTTGAGAAAGCCATGGAAAAATTTAAGGGACAGTCAGTAGAGGCTGTCTTACGACAGCAGATAGAAAAAGGAGAATATTTTGACAATGGGGGTAATGGGGCAAAGCCACCAGGCGGCGACGGTGGAAGTGGCGGTGGTGGTGAAGGCCTTGGTGGATCAGAGAATGAAAGCTTTGGTGGGATGCTGGATGAGACACTTCAAGTGGTTTTAGCAACTGTTGGCTTTATATTTATGGTACTCTCTCTCTCTCTCTGCCTGTGTGTTTATGTGGGTAGATGTATAAATGAGTGCCTCATCCTTCTTTACCCATTACTCGTAACTATTTTTTTATTTTGTGGATTAAAATTGGAAAAAAAGAAGATAAAAGCTTGAAGTGGAAGTATCTAAGAGCAGTGATGGTAATTGTGCCAGCACGCATCTGTGTACTTAATGCAAGATGACTGTCAAGTTATACTTTCTTAGAATAAATTACATGTAAACTAACAATTTGGTCTTTGAATTCTTAAATCCACTTAACTTTAATTCTCATTTTTTTTGAATATACAAGTTAGTCTTCAGAAATATCTAATTTGCAAAATAATCCCTTTATGGAGAGTCCCAGAAATTATATGCAGAAATTTTGATATTTTTAGGCATTAACTCATCCACTTAGGAAAATTTAAAGACCCAAGTTAAGTATATTTACAAATTTAGAGAATAGATTGTTAGTTTACTCAATAAATTACTTGTACCATTGGCTACTTGCTGTAATCCTTATTGTGCACGAGTTTGTTAAGCTTGCAAATGTATTTTCACTTACAAACTGCTGATGGGATGGGAATCACTATAGACATGATTTACTGGGCTGATAGGTCCTATAGCCTTGCCTCATTTGTTAACTATCAAATTCTACATCTTTTTCCAGTATATCTATATTCTAACTGGCGAGGAACTTATGAAGCTAGCTAGGGACTACATTAAGTATCTATTTGGTGGTAACCAGAGTTTTCGACTAAAGCGTGCCATGACTCAATGGGGACTACTCTACCTGGCCATGACAGAGAAGAAGGTGGTAGATAGGTATTGGTTGGAGAAGGCTATTCTCAATACCCCAACTTGGTGGAACCAACCTGATGACTACCGAGATGTCATTAGGAATTACGTGGAGTCAAATTCCCCTGATGACTACCAACATGTCATTAGGAATTACGAGGAGGATTCAGATTCAGATTCAGATTCAGATGAATAATTTTTCTAGATTTCATATCATCTTGTCTTGCCCTACCTTACATTTGTCCTGTTCACGCTGTAGTGATATTCTGGATTTCCATAGGTTAGAATTATTAGATCTCATGTAATATCAACTTTTTCGCTCAATTTTGCCTTTGCAATCCCAAATTTGCCCATCTCAATCTATGGTCGTTCAGCTCCCTTCCCATGATGTAATTTGTAAATCGTATAATTAATCTTCAATTTTACTGCATGAAGTTTTAATGCTGAATATATCTTTACGTATATTTTATGTTAACACAGACATCAACCAAAAGCCTTTACTAGCTCTAGAATATTTGTGCAGATAAAGTGAACGTTATC
This sequence comes from Gleditsia sinensis, assembly GCA_037074535.1. Taxonomy (NCBI): domain Eukaryota; kingdom Viridiplantae; phylum Streptophyta; class Magnoliopsida; order Fabales; family Fabaceae; genus Gleditsia; species Gleditsia sinensis. The sequence continues at coordinate 48,002,708 of CM073466.1, read as the reverse complement.
CACATTTTTCCATGAGAAGTCCATGCCTTATTTTATGGATGAATATAAAAAAAATAACCAAACCCTTCAACTTTCCCTCTTATAATATATGGATGAATAGTAAGTTTTCATCGAAACTATTCCCATCATATGAAATTATGTTCTGTATACACGGCGCATTCTCTTATTTTAAGCCATAAAGCCTTCAAAATTATTTGAGTGGCTGTTATTTTTTAAATTTCTTTTTATAAATAGTAATAGGAATCCTACTAAAATGGCTTGTTTCATGTGGTTCTAGATAAGGAGATTCGCTCTCTCCATATGTCTGTTAATTGTATTAAGGGGTTGAGTGCACTTCTGTTATTAAAGGAGAGACAGAATATGATTCATGGCGTTAGGGTATCTCTTTTAGCTACCTCAATAAGCCATTTCTTTTTGTTGATGACAATTTCATTTTTCTAAAGGCTGATTTGGGCAACTGAGTAGAATTTTGACATATTCTGTCTAATTATGAACATGGTTTGGGTCAAAAAATTGATTCGAATAAGTCAACAATATATTTTCGTAGACATTGCCTTGACAAGGACCAAATAGACTCTACGAGGCTATATCACATGGATAAAGTTGCTTTCAAAGAGAAATAGTTGGGCTTCCAACTATATATTGGTAGCAGGTGAAGGTGGGATATTTTTCAATGTTTAAGAGAAAGCGTTTGGAAAAAGTTGCAAATTGAAAGGACAGATTGTTGATAAAGGCAGGGAAAGAGGTATTTATCAAATCAGTGACTCAAATAATTTTCACTTAATGACCTGTTTCTTGCTTCCTAAAACTCTTTGAAAGCAATTGAATCAACTAATGGCTAGTTTTGGTGAGGCAATAAATCTTATGATTCAAAGATTCATTAGTTAATCAACAAGGATTAGGCGTAGTAGTAAGCGAACTACACTCCTAAAGTAAGGGTACACGTTTAATCCTTAGAGCAAGAACATGTTGGGAGGGCTTATTTGTCGTAATAGAGCTTCAGGAGATTAGTCCTATAGTGCTAGTAGCTTGTAGAGGTATCCTAGAAAACGAAAAGAAAAGAAAACAAAAAAAAAAACAAAAAAGCATTCGTTACTTAAGATAGGAAACGCTTTCTAAACCAAAAGGTTTGGGAGGAATCACTTTAAGACTTGGAGGTGTTTAATTTTGGACTTTTAGCTAAACAAGATCGACCTTTGATCCATCAACCCAAATCTTGGTGGGAAGAAGGCGAGTGATGAGTAACCTATGCAAAAACAACAAGAACACAAACATATTGAGAGCAACTATCAGAAGCAACAGAAATATAATACCAAAGCAAAATCAATACAGTTTCTTCAACAATATAGTGGAATACAATCAAAGAATTAATAATACTCTGGCTACGTAGGGATCATAAGATAGTAGAGAGGACAAATCAACAATCATATCATACAACATTTATTACTCAATTGTTAAGAATGGAATTAGTTTCATCAGAAATGGAATTAGTTTACTTGTTTGATCTTCCAATCAAAGTCTAATTTTTTTAAAGAATGGCTATACACCGAAAAAGAGAGGTGAATTGGGTGTTTTTAAAAAATAAAACCTGAAGTAAAAGAAATATATTTAAGTTTGCAAACCTTTTTGCACAATTTAGAAGCTAAGATATTTTCGAGAGATCAATGAAAAGCTTTGTATTTGAAAATAGAGCAATTAAGCTAAATATCTAAGTGAAGTAAAAGAATTGAAAATAGAATACAAGAACTTATGTGACAAAAGTTAAGAAAAAATCATACACTATAAATTTATCCTAGTTCAACTTAAACTCAAGTCTACATCCAGTCTCTAAGCTTCAATTTAAGATGTTTTACTATTTCCACAAGTTTAAAACAAAGGCATTTGTGAGACATTACAATTTCTCAATTTTAAAAGTTGGTAACAAGATGTCTTTCTCCTACTACTAGAATTATCCAATCTCAAACCTCAATAAACCCTTCCTTTGAATTATCAATTCACAAATAATGAGGAAGGTGTTTAATCAAGAAAAACTCTCTGACTATAGAGAATATACAAATGAAGAGCAACTTAGAGGATATTAAAATTAAATAGATCAACCACTATAAAAAATAAAAGTTTTAGTGTTGACTTTTTTGTGGCGAAAAAAAAAATTGTCACTGAAAATCACTTTTAGTAGTGGCTTTGATGAGTCACCACTAAAAATTTACTTTTTAGTGATGATTCAAACGAAGTAGCCATTAAAAGTTAAAATATAGTTTCAATAGCGATCTAAACTAGTCACTGAAAGTAGAAATTTTTTTTTTCCCTCTTTCTCACATTTTGACACGTAAATTGTATTTGTCACTTGAGTTTGGGGGATTTTAGGGATGTGTGTGTTTGTTCAAATCTTGTGAATGTACCAAAAAAAAACTAAACTATATTTTTAGTATATAAAATTTAGTCATAAGATAAAAAATAAGTTAAATATTTATTAATAAAATAAATTTAAAAATATTTTTTAATATAAATTAATTTTTAATTAAATACTAAATTGAGAAGGCAAATTTTTTAAAATAAAATAAAAAATATATATATCTTTGAAAAATAAAAACATACCCATTTACTTTTAAGCAAATGATAAAGGAAAATGAAAAATTTTATAAAGCAAATGAAAAATCAAAACAAACCCGTCTGAATACTGAACCCACGCATATGCTCAGTAGAGGCATTTGAATCCCGCGCACTAGACCTCCAAAATTTCTTTTCTCGCAAACAAGAACTCTTCCCCTAATTTTTTCCTCACCAGAAATCACCACCTCGCAAACGAGAATCCTTCCCCCAAAATTTTCCTCACCAAAAATCACCACCTATTTGCCCTTTTCCAATTGCCATCACCAATGTCACCACGGCGGAAGTCAATAGTAGTGGCTCACAATGAAGCCCTTGGAATGAAACACATGGATTCGTCGAGTAAGTAGGCCAATTAAGGTTCACTATCGAAACTGTAACGCCCCCAATTTATGTTACGTAAAATAAATTATTTATTTATTTATTTATTTTCCGCAATCAGATATTTTCCATAAAGATACATAATTCAATTCTTTATCATAAGAATAGATACATATAGGATCTCTCATGTATACACAATATACAGACCAAATCTATAAACATCAAAGTACAACAGAAACGAGGATCTTGCCTGTAGCATTCAGAGCACTCTAGAATACAAACATAGTATAATTGAAAGACCATGAGTCTTGGAAGCAACGTAGATTCACCCAGAGAATATATCACCTATCTGTCGAATCAGACTCTGATATTCTTATCTGAAAAATGTGGAAATATCATGTAGTGAGTTTGACAACTCAGTAAGCAAATAATTCTTCCTATGACCTCTTAGGTCAGCATATGGATGTACTTATATTTTAAAATATGTCACATAGAAAATACAGTTTAGAAGTACATTCATATGGGACTCGTATTTCAAATATTCTCAAATCAAAGGATATTTAGATATCCAAAACCATATGCTGCACGGTATGATCATTAAATAAATGTTGTTATGCTCAGCTGTATAAGCTATAGTAAAATATTATGATTTGAAGATAAAATCATCACTTTTAATGCACTTACCTCACTCGGCAATCTGATCAATGCAATGAAAATATAATTCATTTGCTATACGCATAGTGACCTCGACCCTAGTCACAATAAGTGATCAGGGAATGTGAGTACATCACTCTCCTGCCTCCTCACATTACCACTGTCACCTGGTTGGAGCGGCCTTCCCCCGGCTCACTCAGGCTAATAGGGCGTCCCCTATTCAGTACCGTCACAAGCCATACAACCAGCGGATATTCATCAATACATATATATACATGTAAAATTATCAAGCAATTCGCCATGAGCTTTACGCTTGTCATATTTATCAAGCAACTCGCCATGAGTTTTATGCTTGCCATTCAATCTCAGTTATAATATGACATGCATCATTTTCACAATTATATAACTTTACAAATCAATGCATCGTGCACATAATATTCATTTTATCAAATAATGATAAATACATTTAGAACCACATATTCAATGAGTTCCAAAATCCATTTCTAAAACCATACTCTTCTTGAACTATGTGCCAGTTTGTAAATATAACAGATATTTTAACACATTTAATAAACTTATAATAGTATAAATAATTTATAAATAGAAATAATAATACATTTATAGTTCAAGAAGAGCATGGGACAAGTCATAGAAAGAATTATCTACTCACAGGGTAGGGCTCAAGATTGGACAGCCCTAAAATGTACTTTTTCTAAGCTGAATTTGACCAATTAGACCTAAAAAACGTGTTCGGAGGATCCAAAAACTTAAAAAATGATTCCGGGAGCTTGGTCACTATTCATCGCCGAAAAATACTATTCATCTGCCGTAAAACACTATCCTCGATGAACAAAAAGTTGTCAAATAGCTGAAAAAATTTATATCCTAAGGTTTATCTAACTCTTGAATCCATCTACGGTGTCGGAATTTCAATTAGAGGTTTCTAAGTAAGAGTTTTAGAATTTACCTTTTTCTGAGATTTTCTACTTCAGATCTACGGCGATTCAACAGCTGATTTGAAAAATTGATCGGTTAAAACCGTAGTACTCTTCGTGTTGAATCCAATAACACCCTCAGTTTTGAGATCGAAAGCCAATAGACACTTCAGATTTAGAGAAAAAGTTGAAGGTTATTATTCACTCACTATTCACTCAATTTTAATTTTTAAAACGTTCTCCGTCTTTCTGTATCATCTGAAAGAATATTTCTAAAAGTACAACAAAAATTTATTAAAGGCCAATATAATTATTTTAATTAAAACTATACTTGCTTTTAGCATAACATAATTCTTTTTAAACAAATAAAAATATATTTGTTTATAACAAAATATTATTATTTAAAAATCAAAATTATGGGATGTTACATTCTTTCCCCCTTAAGAAATTCGGTCCCCGAATTTCAGCCCATCCTACCACATGTAGGAAATAAAATCAAGGCATAATTTGGAGTTACCAACCTTATTACTCAAATAATTGGGGATATGTTTTTTGTAAAACATCTTTACTTTTTAAAATGTCTCTTCACTTGAGTGATTTTGCCATATAACTTATCCATAGGGATTTCTTTCATCCATAAGTTATTCCCTTGTCGATCAACAATAAACATCAATTGTACCTATAGTTAAACCAAATTTTTGTCCAATTGAATTTCTTGAAATTAGATAACATAAGAAGAATCTAATATGTACTTCTTTTGAAACCTCATTACCTCTTTCATTGGTGATTTCTTCAAAAATATGTAGTCACTAACTGATAATTTCTAGTGCTCAACATGCATGATTCCTTTAGAGTTTTGGCCTGTATTGAATTATTTGTATTTATTTTCTAATCAATTTCACTTTATATCCTCAAGCTCGCATGGATTATCTATGGATCGATATTAGAAAACACATTCATAAAAGAACATATTCACATCCATATTGGGGTAACTATCTTTTTTTATTTTGGACTTTTATCAAGTCATCTTTGATTCTCACATGTCAACATCATCCCATGAATATCATCATCTTAATCTATCATCTATTTTTATCTTAAAATCCATTAATTAATATGTTAAACATACGTAGCAATAAATCCATCAATCCTTTTATAACATTTATGTATTATCGGCACATGTCTAATAATTCTACTTACCTCATCACAATAACTCTATACCTTCTTATTAACACCAATAAATTCATTATCAAAAATTTCAAGCCTTTCTCTATCATATCCAAAAGCACCTCATTCTAACTTATGTCAATCTCATTTAATTCACCCAATTATTTCAAGAAGATTTTTCTCAACAATTACTCATACATGAATTCTCAATTTCAACATAATTCGCATCCTAGATACTAGACTCAATTTAGTATAATATAAACTTTTAACACAAATATCTTAATCACTTACATTATTTTCGAACATGATTATCATATTATTATCCATATTTCCAAATTAAGAGTTCAAAGATTAATTTAAATCCTACTTCCTATATTTTATTCCTCAAGAACTTCAACACCACTACGTCTCTTGATTACATTCGTCAAAATACCATAAGATCACCATCCATCCACTCCTGTTAAAAGCTCTATTACTTTAACCTACTAACCAATTGGACACCATAATAACTGAGTTTCAAAGAAAAGAAATTAACCTTCCTTATAATATGGAAAAAAAATCTTGCATTTAATACCAAATATTAATGTAGGATAATGCAGTAGAAAATGTGGAATACTTAATAGAGCATGGTGCCAAAATAGGAAGTTAGAAATTTAGACAAAACATTCAAATAAAATTAAAATCGGTGGTCGTAAATCTTGACAATCTGTAAACAAAAATCTAGCTGTTATATCGGCAAAAATTGGTGGCCACAAGGTTTGAATATTTATGTGCCAAAATTTAATTCAAAACTACTGTCATTCGGTGGAATAATATCACATGGAAAAGAAATATTTCTGAACTTATAAAAGTTTGTGAAAATCAAAGAATATGTAGTTAACTGGTAGGATGCAGTTGATTGCTTCCAAATAGATGTAATCAATCAATTGTAAAATAACCAGTTCAAATTAAAATTTCTCAAAATAGTTAGTTGACTTAATAATACCGATAGTCGACTGGCAAGAATATTGGGAAAACAAAATAAATTATTTGATTGTCCCTCTTCAACAACTAACTTGTTTGCATTTTAACTATTTTTTTTGCAATTACGCCTATCACTTACAACTTCCCTACAAGAATCAAGACATCAATACTTCATCAAGGACAACAAGGAAAAGACAAATTTCTAGTGATATCTTAACCTTATTCTCTTTATATACCTAATATGAGCGACTATCACAACTACTGTACATATACATGCTTGCCATCATTTTTTGAAAATTTCACCTTTAATTTAGCTAATATCCACCAATCACTCACATACTGTTCTAATTATTCCTGGCTTATTCACATAGCTATCATAAGTATGCCATTCTCTGAGTTTTATAAATGCACACGTTAATTTCTTTACTTTCATATTCCAAGTTGAGGTGTGTGCAGTTATGGAGGGAATCACATTTCGTCAATTTCAAAATATTTATGTCTTTTGTGGTTCCTGTCCTAGAAAAGATGGAGAGTATGTGAAAGCTGCACAAAACCTGGGTATGGTACTGGTCAGGAGAAAAATTCATTTAGTCTATGGTGGTAGTAACCGTGGATTAATGGGGTGTGTGTCCACAACTACCCATGTAGGAGGATGCCAAGTTCTAGGTATTATTCCTACAGCTCTAGCTGAATCTAACATCGTAGAAAGACAATTGGAGAAGAGTTTAGGGTAGCTTCCATACATGAATGGATGGCTAGAATGATGAGCAATGCTGATGCCTTCATTGCCTTACCAGGTGGTTTTGGTACATTAGAAGAGATTTTTCAAATAGTTTCTTGGGCACAACTGAATATGCATCACAAACCGATAGGTTTGTTAAATGTTAACCACTTCTTTGACGATTTGTTGTCTTTTCTTGATCATGCTGTGGAACAAAGGTTCATCTCACACTCAGCGCGACGAATTCTCATTTCAGCTTCAAATGCTAAGGAGTTGATTGATGCTTTACAAGCATATATTCATGTACCTGATCCAACTATGGCTCAAATAGAATAGACGACAGACAACCGCATGAAGCGTAAATTGGATTTAGATCTTCATCTTCAGATGTAGTAAAACGTAGCTATTATTGTACAACTTTTACTTTCTTAGAGTATACTTGGATACCATATTTACCAACCATACTCCCTTAGAGTTGGTAAAACTATCTTTGAATGTTGCTTATGATCCTCTGAACTTTTGAAATATTCTAGTATATTGTAACAACCTTTTTTTTATTATTATTATACAATATTGAGTTCACATACACGTCATTAATCAAAGCGTACAAACAACATATCAAACACATAGATATTTACATCATGTTTATTTTGGTTGACCAATTCTGGAGATACAGGTGCGGGTGGTTGCACCTTCACCGGGATCTGAGCTAACTCGACCACAAACATCTTATTTGATTCTGAGATCTGCCCAACATAAAGTAACTCGATCCAATGTGCACTAAAAGCCAGAGCCATAGAAAAAGTTGCATAACTAATTTTCTGAACATGATATGGAAATATAGTGAGAATTAAATCTCAGTAAGTTCAACAATAAATCATCATCAATATAGCTCATCACGTTATGTTCAGCTGTATAAACTACAGAAAATATCTTTGGTCACATGAAAGCATTACATCTATGCACATAAGAATCATACAGTAATGATATGTATGATAGGATTAACTATTTTCAGAATATCATATGATGGCCATAAACTTATTCTCATTTCAAGCTACCCCAGTCAGGGTGAGTATCCTTTACTCTCCGGTACGGGCTTTTTTCGCTTCGTCCGACATGGCCCACTTTCTCTTTCTTTTCTCATTAACATGATCATAACTGTTGGTAGGGCGTCCCCTGCTGGTGCACCACACGGATTGCCATGTGACCGTGCTCATTTCTTTTCTTTTCACAATGAAAGCCAAAAATATGCTTTCAATAACAAGTATGTTCATCAAAATATAATTATTACCAAAAATAATTGGTAATCATGCCATGAACATAACCATTTCAAATATCACTTTATAAAATATTTTCATGTCAAAATTTCCACTTAAGATGGTAAGAAGTTCATACAATGGCAATGGCTATGGCTATACTAGTCATTTATTAAGATTCATCTTCTTTTTTTAAATACTAATTTTATTTCTTTATTTTCTTGATGCAGGTTTTCATCCTATCTAACCTTCTCTTACTAATCAGAGCATAACTCCCTTAATTTAACTCTGATGTAGGTGATCTTGGTGTCAATTTCAAGATAAAACAATTATCTAAAACTATTATGTTGAACATTGTAGCTAAATATTAAGAAATCAAGGTGATATTACTCCCTCAAAGTACAAGATAGTTCCTCTCGGATAGGTTCTGACCTTTAGCTAGTAATCTGTCCATATCTCCCACATATGAAGTCCATATTAAGTGATTCCAGTGGCTAAAAATCCGTGACACATATATATATATAATTCATATGTTAACCATTTATTTTAATTCCTTATAGAGTGTTCCCAGAAATTAAAATACCAAAGCTATCCTAACATATTCTTCCCTGATGAACCATTTTCTGACATTTTCTTACTAATCGGACGATATATACATCATATGGACTCCAAATTGAATGATTCCAGTGGCTACAAACCCGTGACACATATATCTATAATTCTTATGTTAACCATGTATTTTAATTCCCTACAGATAATTTCCAGAAATTAAAATACCGAAGCTATCCTAACGTATTCTTCCCTGATGACCCATTTTCTGACCTTGCTTACTAATCGGACCATATCTACCACATATGGACTCCAAATTGAATGATTCCAATGGCTAAGATTCCATGACACACATAGATATAATTCTTATGTTACCCATTTATTTTAATTCCTTATAGATTGTTCCCAGAAATTAAAACACCGAAACTTAAAATTCTGCCACCCAAAGCCATACCCATGCAGAACTATCTACACCAACCTAAGTATTCAAACATACATCACATGCAAGATCAATATGTAACATGATATAGCAACATTCATGACCAATCATCAAAGTTCTAAGATCAAAATCTCATATAAATATTTTAAGTTTCAAAAGTTTTTTTCAACAAGAAATATTTTTAAACTTACCTGGAGCACTTAGTCTCCTAGACTTCTCCCTCCTCTTTCTTCCTTTCTTCCTCTCCTTTCCTCACTCTACCTTGCTTCTATTTTTTCTCTCCCTCACTTGGATGAAATTTTAATGTTGTAAGGGTGGGTTTTCTTATATAGACCACCAAATAATTCACCTTTCATGATCATGGGTCTACCTTATCACAATTAGGATACACTTTGTTGAATTTTTGGAAAACAAACAACTTATGTTCTTGTCTTCCTTTTCCTTAGTCAAGATATGCATAGGAAAAGGAGATTTGTATTTTGAAAATTATGATAATATGTTTTTAAGATATGGGACAAGGTCCCTTTGATTTAGGGATTCATTTACTTTTTCTTTTGTCTTAATCAATTATGATAGGTTTCCTTTTTAAGTGGCAAATTTCTAGCCCTTCAATCTCCATTATTTGGTTGAAATTATTTATATGGGATAGAGATGTTTTGTCCTAATGCTATGTCTTATCATACCACTTGCTAAAATTATGAGTGTAGGATATATATGTTTTTGTCCTAAAGCCTTGTATTATTATGCCACTTGCCAAAATGATGAATATAGAATCACACCACTTGCAAATTTTTTGTCTTAATTCCATGTCACCTAATCTTGATTACACCATTATTTCATCACTTTAATTTTTTTTTATTTTTTCTCTTGGGTTTGGGCTCATTCTTGCCAATTTTATTTACTTTGGTTAAAATTCTACCTTTCATAATGGGCTTGGTCACATTTTCATGATTTTTGGACTATCGGTCCAATTTCTATATCCTAGTCCAAGTCTATGTTTTATTTCTTCCTTGGGCTATCCTATTGGCTTGCTAAAAATTCATGTGAAGTAGAAAAAGTCTATATGAAGTGTCCATAGGTTAAAGTCCAATTACGGGTGGAGATACTAAACTTAGTAATTAAGAAAAATTACTCTAATCCGATCTTCTTAAAATTTTAAGACCTTTACTTACTTCACAAAAATTTATCTTTCTTTACCTAAGAATTTCAGCTTTCTTTAGCATGTTTATTTCTAATATTTTCTCTTAAGTTTTCTTTCTCTACCTATTCCATTAATATTAGAATATTTCTATGCATATATGTAAGGTGAAGAATTTCTAAGAAAAATATCTAAAAATTACGGGATGTTAGATATATCATCAATAAATATAATAACAAGTTGATCCAGGGATGACCTAATTACTATTCATTAAATCTATGAATGTAGTTAGGATATTTGTCAAACTAAATAACTTAACCAATGACTCATAATGCCCATAATGAATCCTAAAAGAAAATTTTCGTACATCCTCTTCTTTTATCCTCAATTAATGTTACTCATATTTCAAATCAATTTTTGAAAAACATTGAGCACCTTGTAACTGATCAAACAGATTATCTATATGAGGTAATGGGTATTTATCCCACATTGTTACCTTATTCAATTATCTATAATTTATGCATAGTGTAACATCCTGTAATTTTAGATATTTTCCTTATAAATTCTTCACCTTACATATATGCATAGAAATTGTCTAATATTAATGGAATAGGTAAAGAAAGAAAACCTAAGAGGAAATATTAGAAATAAACATGCTAAAGAAAGGTGAAATTCTTAGGTAAAGAAAGATAAATTTTTGTGAAGTAAGTAAAGGTCTTAAAATTTCAAGAAGATCGGATTAGGGTAATTTTTCTTAATTTAAGAGCAAAAGTTACTAAGTTTAGTATCTCCACCCATAAATTGGGCTTTTACCTATGGACACTTCATATATAGTTTTTCCACTTCACATAAGTTTCTAGCAAGCCCATTGGATAACCTAAACAAGAAATAAAACATAGACTTGGACTAGGATATAGTAATTGGACCAATAGCCCAAAAATTATGAAATGTGACCAAGCCCTCCAAGAAAGGTAGAATTTTATCCAAAGTAAAGAAAATGGGCAGGAATAAGCCCATAATGGGTAGGAATAAGTGTAACATCCCGTAATTTTTTAGATATTTTCCTTAGAAATTCTTCACCTTACATATATGCATTGAAATGTTCTAATATTAATGGAATAGGTAAAGAAAGAAAACCTAAGAGGAAATATTAGAAATAAACATGTTAAAGAAAGGTGAAATTCTTAGGTAAAGAAAGATAAATTTTTGTGAAGTAAGTAAAGGTCTTAAAATTTCAAGAAGATCAGATTATGGTAATTTTTCTTAATTTAAGAGCAAAAGTTACTAAGTTTAGTATTTCCACCCGTAATTGGGCTTTAACCTATAGACACTTCATATAGAGTTTTTCTACATCACATGAATTTTTAGCAAGCCAATAGGATAGCCCAAGGAAGAAATAAAACATAGACTTGGACTAGGATATAGAAGTTGGACCGGTAGCCCAAAAATCATGAAAATGTGACCAAGCCCATTATGAAAGGTAGAATTTTAACCAAAGTAAGGAAAATGGGCAAGAATGAGCCCAAACTCAAGAGGAAAAATAAAAATAAAAATAAAATTAAAGTGATGAAATATTGGTGTAATCAAGATTAAGTGACATGGCATTAAGACAAAAATTTAGCAAGTGGTGTGATTCTACATTCATCATTTTGGCAAGTGACATAATAATACAAGGCTTTAGGACAAAAACATCTATATCCTACATTCATAACTTTAGCAAGTGGGTAATAATACATAGCATTATGAAAAAATATCATTATCCTACACAAATGATTTTAGTTAAGTAAGGAAAATTCAAGGGCTAGAAATTTGCCACTTAAAAAGGCAAATCTATCATACTTGATTAAGACAAAAGAAAAAGGAAATGAATCCCTAAATCAAAGGGATCTTGCCCCATATCTTAAGAACATATCGTCATAATTTTCAAAATACAAATCTCCTTTTTCTATGCATATCTTGACTAAGGAAGAGGAAGATAAGAACATAAGTTATTTGTTTTCCAAAAATTCAACAAAGTGTATCCTAATTGTGATAAGGTAGACCTATGATCATGAAAGGTGAATTATTTGGTGGTCTATATAAGAAAACCCACCCTTACAACATTAGAATTTTGTCCAAGTGAGGGAGAGCAAAAATAAAAGTAAGGTAGTGTGAGGAAAGGAGAGGAAGAAAGGAAGAAAGAGGAAGGAGAAGTCTAGGGGACTAAGTGCTCCAGGTAAGTTTAACAATATTTCTTTTTGAAGAAAACCTTTGAAACTCATAATATTTATATGAGATTTTGATCTTAGAACTTTGATGATTGGTCATGGATGTTGCTATATCATGTTACATATTGATCTTGCATGTGATGTATGTTTGAATACTTAGGTTGGTGTAGATAGTTCTGCATGGGTATGGCTATGGTTGACAGAATTTTAAGCTTCGGTATTTTAATTTCTGGGAACAATCTATAAGGAATTAAAATACATGGTTAACATAAGAATTAAAGATATATGTGTCATGGATTTTCACCCACTAGAATCATTCCATTTGGAGTCCATATGAGGTAGCTATGGTCTGATTAGTAGTCAAAGGTCAGAAAATGAATCATCAGGGAAGAATATGTTATGATAGCTTCGGTAATTTAATTTTTGGAAATTATTGGTAGGGAATTAAAATAACTAGTTAACATAAGAATTACAGATATGTGTGTCATGAATTTTTAGCCACTGGAATCATTCAATTTGGAGTCCACATGTGGTAGATATGGTCCGATTAGTTAGCCAAGGTCAGAAAATGGTTCATCAGGGAAGATTATGTTATGACAGCTTTTGTATTTTAATTTCTGGGAATTATCTGTATGGAATTAAAATAAATGGTTAACATTAAAGTTATATATCTATGTCTCATGGAAATATACCCACTGGAATTATGCAATTTGGAGTTCATATGAGGTAGATATGATCCGATTAGTTAGCAGAGGTCAGAAAATTTTTATTCAGGGAAGAGTATGTTATTAATGCTTTAGTTTTTGAATTTCTAGGAATATTCTGTAGGGAATTAAAATAGCGCGCCAAAATAACAATTATAGATATATGGCTCATGGATTTTTACCAACTGAAATAACTCAATTTGGAGTTCCAATTTGGGAGATATGGTCTAATTAGTCAGTAAAGGTCAGAACCTATCCGAGAGGAACTATCCTGTACTTTGAGGGAGTAATATCACCTTCGTTTCTTAATTTTTTGTTACAATGTTCAACATAATAGTTTTAGATAATAGTTTTAGCTTGAAATGGACACCAAGATCACCTACATCAGAGTTAAATTGAGGGAGTTATGCTCTGATTAGTAAGAGAAGGTTAGATAGGATGAAAACCTGCATTAAGAAAATAAAGAAATAAAATTAGTATTTAAAAAAGAAGATGAATCTTAATAAATGACTAGTATAGCCATAGCCATTGCCATTGTATGAACTTCTTACCATCTTAAGTGTGAAATTTTGACATGGAAATATTTTATAAAGTGATATTTGAAATGGTTATGTTCATGGCATGATTACCAATGATTTATAGTAATAGTTATATTTTGATGAACATACTTGTTATTGAAAGCATATTTTTGGCTAACATTGTGAAAAGAAAAGAAATGAGCACGGTCACATGGAAATCCGTGTGGTGCACCAGTAGGGGACGCCCTACCAACGGTTATGATCATGATAATGAGAAAAGAAAGAGAAAGTGGGCCATGTCGGATGGAGCGAGAAAAGCCCGTACCAGAGAGTAGAGGATACTCACCCTGATCGGGGTAGCTTGAAATGAGAATAAGTTGATGGCCATCATATGATATTTTGAAAATAGTTAATCATATTATACATATCATTACAGTATGATTCTTATGTGCATAGATATAATGCATTCATGTGACCAAAGATATTTTCTGTAGTTTATACAGCTGAACATGACGTGATGAGCTTTGCTGATGATAATTTATTGTTGAACTTACTGGGATTTAATTCTCACTATATTTCCATATCATGTTCAAAAAATTATTTATGCAGCTTTTGTTTCTAAGGCTCTGGCTTTTAGTGCATATTGGATCGAGTTACTTTATGTTGGGCAGATTTCAGAATCAAATAAGATGTTTGTGGTCGAGTTGGCTCAGATCCCGGTGAAGGTGCAACCACCCGCACCTGTATCTCCGGAATTGTTCAACAAAAATAAACAAGATGTAAATATCTATGTGTTTGATATGTTATACGTCTGTTTTGATTAATGACATGTATGTGAACTCAATATTGTATAATAATAAAGGAAAAAAAAAGAGGTTGTTACAATAAGCCCAAATTCAAGAGAAAAAATAAAATAAAATAAATTAGGTGATGATATAATAATGTAATAATAATAAAGATTAGGTTACATGGCATTAAGACAAAAATTTAGCAAGTGGTGTGATTCTATATTTATCATTTTGGCAAGTGGCATAATAATACAAGGCTTTAGGACAAAAACATCTATATCCTACACTCATAATTTTAGCAAGTGGTATTGTAATACATGGTATTAGGACAAAACATTCCTATCCCACACAAATAATATCAACCAAATAATGGAGATTCAAGGGCTAGAAATTTGCCACCTAAAAAGGAAAACCTATCATACTTGTTTAAGACAAAAGAAAATGGAAATGAATCACTAAATCAAAGGGACCTTGTCCCTTATCTTAAGAACATATCATCATAATTTTCAAAATACAAATCTCCTTTTCCTATGCATATCTTGACTAAGGAAGAGGAAGACAAGAACATAAGTTGTTTGTTTTCCAAAAATTCAACAAAGTGTATCCTAATTGTGATAAGGTAGACCAATGATCATGAAAGGTGAATTATTTGGTGGTCTATATAAGAAAACCCACCCTTACAACATTAGAATTTCGTCCAAGTGAGGGAGAGGAAAAATAGAAGCAAGGTAGAGTGAGGAAAGGAGAGGAAGAAAGGAAGAAAGAGGAAGGAGAGTCTAGGGGACTAATTGCTCCAGGTAAGTTTAACAATATTTCTTTTTGAAGAAAACTTTTGAAACTTATAATATTTATATGAGATTTTGATCTTAGAACTTTGATGATTGGTCATGGATGTTACTATATCATGTTACATATTGATCTTGCATGTGATGTATGTTTGAATACTTAGGTTGGTGTAGATAGTTCAGCATGGTTATGGCTATGGGTGGCAGAGTTTTTAGCTTCGGCGTTGTAATTTCTGGGAACAATCTATAAGGAATTAAAATAAATAGTTAACATATGAATTATATATATGTGTGTCATGGATTTTTAGCCACTAGAATCATTCAATTTAGAGTTGATATGAGGTAGACATGTTCCGATTAGTAAACAAAGGTCAAAAAATGGTTAATCAGGGAAGAATATGTTAGGTTTGTTTTGGTGTTTTAATTTCTGGGAAACTTCTATAAGGAATTAAAATAAATTGTTAACATATGAATTATAGATATATGTGTCGCGGATTTATAGCCACTGGAATCACTTAGTTTGGAATTCTTATGAGGGAGATATGGACAGATTAGTTGGTAGAGGTCAGAACCTACCCGAGAAGAAATAACCTGTACTTTGAGGGAGTAATATCACCAATCTATATTACTATTTTGCTGATATGATTAACATAATAGTTTTAGATAATTTTCTTAAGTTTCCATAGACAACAAAATCACCTCAATCAGAGTTAATATGAGAGAGGTATGCTCTGATTAGTGAGCATAGGTCACAAAGCACGGCCAGGCTGTGTTCTGGGTGCTTCAAGCACGGGCTAGCCGTGTTCGGGACTATTTTTGAGTACATTTGAAGTATTTTTAAAGCATGGACGTGTCCTGGAACATGGCCAGACCGTGTTAGAAGCTAGTGAAGCCTATTTTCAATATTTTTCTACCCTAGATGAACCTCTTTAACTACAGGGTAATAGTAGAAATCATATTGGAGGAAAATGCTTTATAAATTTGTAAGAACATGTGTTGGAAATGATATAAATAAGAAGAAAATTAATAAAGGCCAAGCATAAAGAGAAGGTTAGACATGATGAAAACCTGCATCAAGAAAATAAAGAAATAAAATTAATATTTAGAAAAGAAGACGAATCTTATAGATGAAAATAATAAATGACTAGTATATGCCATAGCCATTGCCACTGTATGAACTTATTACCATCTTAAGTGTGAAATTCTGACATGGAAATCTTTTATAAAGTGATATTTGAAATGGTTATGTTCATGGCATGATTACCAATGATTTATGGTAATAGTTATATTTTGATGAACATACTTGTTATTGAAAGCATATTTTTGGCTATCATTCTGAAAAGAAAAGAAATAAGTACGGTCACATGGCAATCCGTGTGGTACACCAGTAGGGGACGCCCTACCAACGGTTATGATCATGTTAATGAGAAAAGAAAGAGAAAGTGGGCCATGTTGGACGGAACGAGAAAAGCCCATACCGGAGAGTAGATTATACTCACCCTGACCAGGGTAGCTTGAAATGAGAATAAGTTGATGGCCATCATATGATATTCTTTAAATAGTTAATCCTGTCATACATATCATTACTGTATGATTCTTATGTGCATAGATGTAATGCATTCATGTGACCAAAGATATTTTCTATAGTTTATACAACTGAACATGACGTGATGAGCTATATTGATGATGATTTATTGTTGAACTTACTGGGATTTAATTCTCACTATATTTCCATATCATGTTCTGAAAATTAGTTATATAGATTTTCTATAGCTCTGGCTTTTAGTGCACATTGGATCGAGTTACTTTATGTTGGGCAGATCTCAGAATCAAATAAGATGTTTGTGGTCAAGTTGGCTCAGATCCCGGTGAATGTGCAACCACCTGCACCTGTATCTCCAGAATTGGTCAACCAAAATAAACAAGATGTAAATATCTATGTGTTTGATATGTTGCATGTACGTTTTGATTAATGATGTGTATGTGAACTCAATATTGTATAATAATAATGAAAAAAAAGGTTGTTACACATAGTCATAGTGATCCATCTTTCTTTTTCATAGATAAAACTGGAGCACTCCAAATAAAAGTACTAGGGCATTTAAATCCCTTATCTATCAAGTCTTGTAACTAACTTTTTTTTAAATTCAATCGATATCATTCTATATAGGGATATAGATACTAGTTGGGTTTCAAGAAGTAAATCAATATCAAATTCTATTTTTCGTTTCTGGAGTAATCTAGGCAATTCTTCTGAAAACACATCAGGAAATTTCCTAACTACTGGAACCTGATCTATAATAGTATACTTTATATCAACATATCTCATAACTGTCAAATATCCTTAGCACCCATTTTTTGAAATAACTTATGGTCGCTAAAGGTGAAATTAAATTACTAGGTATTTGCTTCCATGATTGCTCACAACTGGCAACTCCTTTACTAACATTTTCTGCTATTGATGACATCTTCATACTGTATTAGCTAGATCACACTTCAAAACACTTAAACAAATTCAACCTTTTGTGACTTTATTCTTTAACATGCTTATGCAATATCTTAACAATCAATCATGGAAAACTTATGTCTATCAAAGAGTCCTTTACATGAATTACCCATTTTGCATACCTTAAAGTTTAAATTTCCATAGG
The DNA here is from genome assembly GCA_037074535.1 of Gleditsia sinensis. NCBI lineage: Eukaryota > Viridiplantae > Streptophyta > Magnoliopsida > Fabales > Fabaceae > Gleditsia > Gleditsia sinensis. The sequence continues at coordinate 47,984,308 of CM073466.1, read as the reverse complement.
TAAACCTTCCTTTATCATAATGCTTATACATAATATTATTGAAAACCAAACTGTCTTTGAATTCCTTATATCAACAAAATATATCATTGAAAATATTATCTGCTCTCAAATTCAATCCAACCCACAACTTTCCAAATCCATTTATATATATACTCATCCATCCAAAAAGAGATTTAAATCTATTTTCAAAACACTCACTTTATTTCAAATCATTATCTTGGAGTTAACAATCTCGATCACATCATAACCCACTATCAATATTATATTAGCCATTCGTCATATTGTTTCACATAAGCAAATCAAACAATCAATTTAAATCTTCTTGACATCCAAACAAGCCATTCCCTTTTTGTTCGGATAGAATTTTCTTTTTTTCAGCTAATTTTCTAAGAGGGTTCTCTTTATCACCTTTTGTCCCAACAAGTTCAAAAACTGAACTAGTACTCCACACACAAAATGTACCATCTAGGACATACGCATAGATGTTTAAATCTCACATATCTAATTAAAAGAGTTAGAATGAAGAAAATGATGACACCCTATAGAATTCCACAACAACACTGTGAGTATAAATATGTCTTCAGTTACATACACATACTCAAAGTCCTACTATAGAATTCTTTGCTCTGTTAGCCACAGGGAAACCTAATGTTTTGATACCAACTTGTAACGCCCCCAATTTACGTTACGTAAAATAATTTTTTTTTTTAATTTTTCGCAATCAGATATTTTCCATAAAGATACATAATTTAATTCTTTATCATGGGAATAGATACATATAGGATCTCTCATGTATACATAATATACAAACCAAGTCTATAAACATCAAAGTACAACAAAAACGAGGATCTTGCCTGTAGTATTCAGAGCACTCTAGAATACAAACACAGTATAATTAAAAAATCATGAGTCTTGGAAGCAACGTAGACTCACCCAGAGAATATATCACCTATCTGCCGAATCAGACTCTGATATTCTTATATGAAAAATGTGGAAATATCGTGTAGTGAGTTTGACAACTCAGTGAGCAAATAATTCTTCCTATGACCTCTTAGGTCAGCATATGGATGTACTTATATTTTAAAATATGTCACATAGAAAATACAGTTCAGAAGTACATTCATATGGGACCCGTATTTCAAATATTCTCAAATCAAATGATATTTAGATATCCAAAACCATATGCTACACGGTATGATCATTAAACAAATGTTGTTATGCATAGCTGTATAAGCTATAAGAAAATATTATGATTTGAAGAGAAAATCATCACTTTTAATGCACTTGCCTCATTCGGCAATCTGATCAATGCAATGAAAATATAATTCATTTGCTATACGTATAGTGACCTTGACCCTAGTCACAATAAGTGATCAGGGAATGTGAGTACATCACTCTCCTGCCTCCTCACATTACCACTGTCACCCGGTTAAAGCGGCCCTCCCCCGACTCACTCAGGCTAATAGGTTGTCCCCTATTCGGTACCGTCACAAGCCATACAACCAGCCGATATTAATCAATAGATATATATACATGTAAAATTATCAAGCAACTCGCTATGAGCTTTACGCTTGTCATATTTATCAAGCAACTCGCCATGAGTTTTACGTTTGCCATTCAATCTCAGTTATAATATGACATGCATCATTTTCACAATTATATAACTTTACAAATCAATGCATCATGCACATAATATTCACTTTATCAAATAATGATAAATACATTTAGAACCACATATTCAATGAGTTCCAAAATCCATTTCTAAAACCATACTCTTCTTGAACTATGTTCCAGTTTGTAAATATAATAGATATTTTAACACATTTAATAAACTTATAATAGTATAAATAATTTATAAACAGAAACAATAATATATTTATAGTTCAAGAAGAGCATGGGACAAGTCATAGAAAGAATCATCTACTCACAAGGTAAGTCTCTAGATTGGATAGCCCTAAAATGTACTTTTGCCAAGTTGAATTTGACCAATTAGACCTTAAAAACGTGTCTGGAGGGTCCAAAGACTTAGAAAATGACTCCGGGAGCTTGGTCACTATTCATCGCCGAAAAATACTATTCATCTGCCGAAAAACACTATTCATCCATGAACAAAAAGTTGTCAGATAGCTGAAAAATTTCATATCCTAAGGTTTATCTAACTCCTGAATCCATCTACGGTGTCAGAATTTCAATTAGAGGTTTCTAAGTAAGAGTTTTAGAATTTACCTTTTTCTGAGATTTTCTACTTCAGATCTACGGCGATTCAACGGCTGATTTGAAAAATTGATCGGTTAAAACCATAGTACTCTTCGTCTTGAATCCAATAACACCCTCAGTTTTGAGATCGAAAGCCAATAGACATTTCAGATCTAGAAAAAAAGTTGAAGGTTACTATTCACTCAATTTTAATTTTTAAAACGTTCTCCGTCTTTCTGTATCGTCTCCCCCTCCCCTTTTATTTTCTTCTTTTATTTTTTTATAATAATAATAATAATTATTATGTAATAATTAAATAATAGAATTTTATTTTATATAAATTCATATAAATTCTATTTTTCATCCTAAAATATCACAAATTTTTTAAAAATTTACATTCTCATAAAACTTTAGCTACACTCTTAAATCATAATTTTTCTTGATAAAAATCTCAATAAAACAAATCATAAAATAAATATCTTTATACATAATAAAAGAAAGAATATTTCTAAAAATACAACAAAAATTTATTAAAGGCCAATATAATTATTTTAATTAAAACTATACTTGCTTTTAGCAGAACATAATTCTTTTTAAACAAATAAAAATATATTTGTTTATAACAAAACATTATTATTTAAAAATCAAAATTATGGGATGTTACAGAAATACCTTCGGACGAGAAAACTTTCATCGTCAGCAAAGCCTTCCTACATATTACTCTGCCATGGGCTCATCTCTGTCAGTCCTCCATTGCGTGTGTTTGCTTCAGTGGCGTGTCTACCTTCACCGTAAGTTGTCTTTCAAAATGTTGTTTGATTCTGTAAAATTAAATTAATTCTTCGCAATGTTTATGTCCAAATGTGGTTTAATTCTTTGAAAACAACACTATTTGGGTGCTGGTGTATGTAGCATTTTAGGGTATTTAGAGATGCTCGGTTGTGAATTATGCTCAGTTGTGTATGATTGCTATGATGTGTTAGTGTCGATGTTGATTATTATGAGTATTACTTTGATTATATCATTTATACTGGCTACTGAGTTCAGTATTTGTAATGATAGACCCCATCTTGTACAATTATGCCTTTGCTCTAGTAGTAGCAGACAAGAAATAGTTGGAATAGTCTTTAGCCTTAAGTGGGAAATAGTTGGAATAGTTGGGGAAAAGAGAATGTTAAATTAGCTGGATATTTATTCTTTAGTTTAGCATAACTAGAATGTCAATCAGAATAGGAAGTGTTTACATAAGACATTCTAAGTCCCCTTTGTGAGTTTCAATTTTACAATTATGGTTCTTTCTTTCTGTCAAGATTGTTAAGTAATGTACTTCTAATATGGAATTTAGAAGAAACAACAACATCACAGATGAATGTTATGAGTGTAGACTTGAACGAACAGATTGTTTGAAACCTCTTTTTCTTTGTCTGTGGTTTCTTTCTAATATGGAGTTTTAAAAGTTGTAGTTTTGTCCTAAAGTTTTTTTCTCTATTAATGCTATTAACTAAATTGATAAAATTTGATAAAGTAGCTCACAGTTAATACACACTTAGACTTAAACTTTTGCCATGTCAATATGAAATTTTGAATTTGAAGATAACCACAGGGAAGATAAGCTCACATGGAATTTGTGGGGATTGTCTAAAAGTTATAGAAATCAAATCTAGCATTCTCAAATCTCAAGGATCTCAAAATTTTAGGCTTGAAGTTTCGTTTATTCTCAAGAAAGTTCTGCTCTTTTGCTTCTTGTTTGAGCTCTCGTTAGTCTCAGTTCGATTCAAATTCTCCATTTTTGAGTTTGTTCTATAGTGGAAAAGAAATTTTGGCATCTGGTTCTGCTGGTTTAATAGTCATTGAGTAGGCTTCCGAGTTGAAAGTAAAGTTCCTGTTTTGGTAAGGGTGGTCTTGCTTTTATGGGAATCTGATTCCGAGAGTGGCTTTTTGGTTGGATAAGGCAATTCACACTTGACTTCTTGTTAGAATGGATGGTCCAATTGCTAATTATGGTGGCTTTGAGCAGTGTCTTCTAGTTGTGTGAAGGAGATAGAGTTACTGAACTGGGAATAAAGTATGGATATTACTAGTTCTATTTTCTGGCTTCTAGGTTTGCTGCTTCCGGCGTTGATGGAGATATCTTCTGCCGTGCTTTCTCCTTCTGGGATAAATTATGAAGGTTATTTTCTCTTGGAACTTTCTTATCTCATTCATCATGATAATTAGTAGAACTTAAAAATAGAAAGATTTTAATTTGATATTTTATGGTAAATAATTTAACATATTGGCCTATATAACTATGCTGGAAATTACTAGCTACAGTAGAGGGATAATTAAAGTGGTTACTTGCTTGTTACTTTCTTGTAACTTGTTCTTCCCCCGTTTTTTTCCTATAGAATTTAAGCACCGTCTATACTATACCAATATAGACCTTAATATGGTTATTAACCTTCCCACAGCCCTTCCCCAGCAATTTCCCCTTGGGCGTTGGAGCTGGCTTTGGTACCTCTTTTTTTATTAGTTTTTTCTTTATGTACGCGCTAAAAAATAAAAGAAGAAATTTTTTCATATAAATGAACTAATCCTCTTATGTTTTGTTCCTTGAAAATTTGTAGCTCTGATGGCTATAAAAAATGACCTGTTTGATCCTCACAATGTCCTGGAGAGTTGGGATATTAATTTTGTCGATCCTTTTAGCTGGAGGATGATTACTTGTTCTCCAGATGGCGACGTTTTTGCTTTGTAAGTTGTTTATTTTTCAATATGTTTTCAAGCTGGGAAACATGTTCTGGGATATTTTGATCACAGTAAATGAACCAAGTTAAGTTTGTTCGTCCATTGGCCAGTTTGGGTTTCATTTAAAAGATGTTTATTTTTTTTTCTTATCAGGGGATTGCCTAGTCAGAACTTGTCTAGCAAACTATCTCCTGGGATTGGAAACCTGACTAACTTGCAATATGTGAAAGTCACTATTTACTTTCACAAGGGCTTTTGGTATCTTGGTTTTGCTTTCAATGTTGCTTGGATTTGGCATCCATGCATAGTTTCTTTTTAGGTTGCTTCAGACACATGCAACTAACATTATGTTTGAATCTTTGCTGTAACATGTGCAGGTTGCTTTAGAACAATGCCATTTCTAGTCCAATTCCTGCTGCTATAGGAAAGTTAAAGAAGCTTTAGACACTTGATCTTTCCAATAATGCATTTAGTAGTGAGATACCTAGTTCTTTGGGGAGCCTCAAGAACCTGAATTATTTGTAAGTTTCAAAAGCATTTATATCTTACAAATGTTAATGCAATGCAGAGATTATGAATTTGATACTTTGTTAAATATATGGTTAGTCTTTGCCTTACTTTTCCATTTATATATTTATTAAATATATCTCTGACACAAAATCAATAAACTTTGTGGTGAAAGTTGTAATGATTCAGATGATAATCACTTAGGAATGTTAGAATTAATGTAAATAGATTATGAATCTCTTAGAATTATGTGTGATTATAGTGTATCATTCATATCCCTTTGATTTAGGGAATTGTAGTTATGGTCATATCCCTTGAATTATGGATCTTAATTATGTTTGTAATTAATAGTTCGTCTGTATATTTTTCTATAAATATCAAGGACTAATGTAGGCCTCCTTCATGGACTACATTTTCATTATTCTATTTTTCTCCTTTCATTCTTTGACTTTACATGGTATTAGAGCCTTGAGAAAAACACAAATTAGTAGTCCTTTATTTTCTATCTATTTTTTCTTTCTTTTTCTCTAAAAAAAAAAAATCTTCAACGTGAGTGTTGCGCTGTAGGAGTTGCAAAGCCTCTGCCAGAGATGCCGTTTCCCAAGACAACAAATTGGACCACCACAGACAGGTGTATTTGGCCATCCTCCATCGTTGGCAGTCCTCTGACGTCCCTCTGGCCACCGCAGTCGAAATTCATCATTGGCATCTATCCAGGTGCTATTTCGGCTCATTTGCTCTCTATTCATGGTATCTTGTTGGGACATGAGCGTTTCTGGTTGGTTACTGCTTCGGTCACCTTGTCTTTGCTGTGACAGAATCATTTTTGGCCTACTTTCTTCATCCACATGTGATGCCTTCTTCCATCGTGGTGTCCATAGCTCCTAAATCGAGTATTTTCTCTCCTGTCATATCTGGGTCTCCCATAATTACTACAGAAAAATTAAATGGATCCAATTATTTTTCATGGGCTGCTTCTGTTGAACTCTGGTTCTTTGGTCAAGGTTATGAAGACCATTTAATAAAAGAATTAAATGATATTCCTGAAATGGATTGACCTGCTTGAAAAAAATTAGACCATATTTTATGTGGTTTATTATGGCATTCTGTCAACTCTAAACTCTTGCCTTTACTGTATGCTTATAAGACTTGTTTTGCATTTGGGAAGAAAGTTAAGTCTTTCTATACTAATGACATTCATCGCTATCATTCGGTAGTAGAAAAAATGATGAGTTTGAAACAACTCGACTCAGATATATACTTATTTAGCTTGGTTCAGTCCGTAAAAGAAGAGTTTAATGAATTGTTACCTATTACTACTGATGTTGGTGAGCAAGAGAAACAATGAGATAAATTCATTATGGTCCCCACTCTTGCTGGATTAAAACCTGAACTTGAATCAGTTCGTGAGCAAATTCTATCTAGTTTTGACATTCCATCTTTGGATAATGTGTTTACTCACTTGCTGCGTGTCTTCGGACCAGCTCCTCCAAACACTGAAGGTATATTATCTGATCCCTCAGCTCTTACTTCCCATGTTACCAGTCATAATAGAACAGGTAATGTTGGTCGAGGTGGTAGCCGTAATCAAAGGCCATGCTCTCAGTGCACCTATTTCCATAAACCTGGTCATACTTGGGACATGTGTTATTCTCTCCACGGTTGCCCGCCAAAGGCTGTTTATAACAACTCCATTTTTTTACACACACACACACATACACACACACATATATATATAAAATCCCATAAAGTCATTACCTCTTTACTTTTAACTATTTAACTCATAATAACATTCAATTAAATTAATCAAGTATAATTAAGGTTTATGGTATACTATTAACACTGATACAATTCTGAGTTTACATACATATCATTAATTAAAAACATCCATACAAAAATCAAATACATATATGTCTACATTTTAGTCATCCATATTGACCAGTTTCGGGAATACGGGTGCTGATGGTTGCACTTTCACCAGGATCTTAACCAACTTGACCTAACATACACTAAAAGTCGGTCATAGAGAATATATGCATATTTAGTCTTCTAAACATGATATGAAAATATAGTGAGAATTAAAACACAGTAGGTTCAACAACAAATCAAAATTATCATCAATAAACTCATCGTGTCATGTTCATCTGTATAAGCTACAGCAAATATCTTAGGTCACATGAATGCACTTTATCTATGCACATGGAAATTATACAGTAATGACATGTATGGCATAAATAACTATTTTCAGAATATTATATGATGGCTATTAATTTATTTTCATATCAAGCTACCCCAGTCAGGGTGAGTACTTTCTACTCTCTGATACAAAATTTTCTCGCTCCGTCTGACATGGCACACTTTTTCTTTCTTTTCTCATTAACATAATCATAGCCGTGAGTAGGGTGTCCCCTATTGGTGCACCACACGGACCGCCATGTGACCGTACTCGTATATTTTCTTTACTTTTCTTTTCACATTAATAGCCAAAAATATGATTTCAATAACAACTATGTTCATTATACTCACATGCTATAATTTATCATCAAAACGTAATCACTACCAAAAATCATTGGTAAAATGTGATGAGTGAGTTTTATACTCATAAATTAAATATTTTCATATTATCTTTTGCCATAATTAAGCATAAATCTTCCTTACTTGTCTTTAGTTTTGTGTCTTTCTTACAGATGGAGAGAAGAGTAGAAAATGGACTTAATTGGAGGAATCAGAGCTAAATTGTGGATTTTTTTTAGGAATAATGTCTATAAATCAAGCAAATAAAACAAATTCATTAAGGATGGCTGAGTAAGGAGCATTATCATATTGTATCTTGAGACGCATCCTAATGGATATATGCACAAATTTATTCTTGATTTATGATCACATTTCCAAAAGAACTAAAACATAAAGATTCAGGGCAAAGCACCCAATGTTGAGAATATGTTTGCTGTTTGCAGTCCAGCCCAACCTTTCTGTAATAATTGGGCCATATCTCCGAAAATACATATCCAATATGCATGAAATTTGGTAGGTGTGTAGCTGACACAATTGGGCACAACTTTTATGTTCAAGTGGTTAGAAAATTCAGACATTAAAAGGGCCAAAAGTGGGCTAGAAAAGAATCTGACTACTGCTGCAGTCCAGCCCGACTTTGCTCTAGTATTTTGACCATAAGTCACACATTACGTATCCAATTTGTCCACAATTTGTCTTGACGGATAGCTAATGAAATTTTCTACAACTTTTGTGTTGATGAAGTCAGCAAATTAGGCGGATTTCAAGACGATATTCAAGGATAAATTTTTGGTGCACATGATGGAATCCAAATTGTCAACTTTGTACAACTTCCTGCCTAACAATTTTGACAATTACCACACCTACCACACCTAATTGTATCTATAAATAGAGGGCTTGAGGGGTGAGTTGGGGAGTTTTTGGAGAGCTTTGGATAGAGATTGGGAAAGCTTTGTTGGAATTCTACGAACTTGTAATGTTATTCTCTCTTTAGACATCTTGTATTTTTCATTTTCTTTCGTAATATTATCATGTTTCCTCATCTTTCATTTCACTTTCTTGCCTTGATTATGGAGAACTAATCTCCTAGTGCTAAGGTGAAAGGGTGAAACTCTTGGTATAAGAATAATAATTTATCTAACTCTTAATCTTAATGTTTATCTTTGATATTGTATTTACCTTCCTATTTCTTTTCTCATAATTATTTCTTAATGGCTGGTTTTATCATACCGCCGATTTCTTGTTATGTTATTGGCTGGTTTTATTAGACCGCTTATCTCTTATTATTTTCATGGTTGGCTTTGCCACCTACTTTATTTTATTTTACTATTGGTTGGCTTTGCCACCTATTCTATTTGATTTTATTTTGTTATGTTAATTCATTTTCTACCTTTCATTTTTTGCATAAGTTAATCTTGTAAAATGTGAATTTTGATATATTGTAGACAATATAATGATTGGCACAATTTATGCTTGAATCCATTTACAAGTTATCTTTTGCATCTTTGTATTTTTAATCTTGTAAAGTGTGAACCTTGATACATTGTAGACAATATGGTGATTGGCACAATGTACGCTTGAATCCATTTTACAAGAATGTTTTAATTATTAGAAAGGAGGTAAATGTAATTCATGTATAAACAAAGTTGAGCTTAAATTAACATATCATCCGATTAGAACTTTATTCGTGTAAAGATTCTAATTGAGTAATAAAAGAGTTAAATTTATTTTTATTCGATATACCAAGAGTGGATCCCCTAACCTTAGCATGCTTCTTTACCTTGAATACATCTTCATTTAATTTTAGTATATTAATTCTTTGCATATTTTGTTCAATATTCCTCTCACAAAACAAGACATTGGGAACTAGGTTAGAAGTATTTAATTTGGATCTAAATTAGAATTTTCTTTCAATTGGCAATCCCTGTGGGATCGACCTTGCATACCACTAAATCTATACCCCAATAGATTCGTGCACTTGCGAGTTTTAATTAAAAAAACAACAAAATGCAATCATGTCATGATCATAACCATTTGCGAATATCATTTTATAAAATATTTTCATGTCAAAATTACACACTTAAGATGGTAAGGAGTTCATGTAATGGCAATAGCTAGGACATACACTAGTTATTTATTATTTCCGTTCATAAGATTCTTCTTCTTTTTTTAAATATTATTTTCATCTTTTGATTTTCCTTATGCTTGGCCTTTAGTTACTTTCCTCCTATTTATATCATTTTCAACATATGTTCTCACAAATTTTATAGGCATTCTTCTCCAATTTGGTTTCTATTATTACCTTATAGTTAATGAGGTTCATTTAGAGTAGAAAAATATTAAAAATAAGCTTTACTAGCTCCCAACATGGCCTGGTCATGTTTCAGGACACGGTCATGGTTGAAAAATACTTCAAACGTACTCAAAAATAGCCCTAAACACGGCCTGACCGTGTTCTGTGATATTTTCTCACTTATTCAACTATATCTCCCTTATACAAACTTTAAGTGAGATGATTCCAAAGCCTGTAAAAAGCTAAGAAACTTATCTATAACTTTCATGTTTATCATTTCTTCATATTCCTTATGAATTATTCCCAGACAATCGAAAACAAAAATGCTTACATTTACCACACTGGATTCTAGACTGATGTTGACTTCTACTCATTAATCAGCCATATCTCCCTCATATAAACTCTAAATTATCTGTGAGACATATATCTATATTTATTATGTTAACAATTTTCTTTAATTTCCTATACATTTTTCTCAGAAATTCAAACACTAAAGTATACTTAACATATTCTTCCATAGTTAGCTAGTTTCTGACCACTGCTTACTAATCTGACCATATCTTCCTAATATAGATTTCAAATTGAATGATTCCAGTAGCTAAAAATTCTTCAGACATATATATATATATATATATATCATGTTTACTATTTATTTTAGTTCTCTATAGATTTTTCTCAAAAATTCAAACACAGAAGCTTACCTAACATATTCTTCTCTGGTTAACCATTTTCTAACTACTGTTTACTAATCGAACTATATCTCCCTCATTTGAACTCTAAATTGGGAAGCTCCTTTAGTTACTTCGAAATTCAGTTTTATTAGCCTAGCCTTTCCTAAAGTTCTAATTCATCCTTTTATCAAATTTCCACATAACTATAGAATTACTCATCTCAACATTTAATTATATTTTTTTATTTAATTTAACATATTCCATCATTTACTTCAAAAGAAAAACATAATAAAATTATGCATCACTAAGGGTATTTCTCAACAGAAATTTCTCATGGTTTTTCCCTAGGTGTTTAAGGTCATACTTAATTTACTAACCTGATACCATATTCAAATATACATAACAGTAGCATAAAGCCCTAAATTTTTGCCACCCATAGCCATATCTATGCAGAACTTTCCATACCAACCAAAGTATTCAAAACATCCATCACATGCAAGATCAACATGTAACATGATATAGTAACATCCATGGCCAATCATCAAAGTAGCAAATATTGTAAATTTCATCAAACTTCTAAGATCAAAATCCCATATAAATGTTACAAATTTCAAAACTTTTTTTCAAAAAGAGATATTGTTAAACCTACATAACATCTCCCTAACTCACTTATTGAATTCTTTTTCTTGTTTCCTCTTGAAAGAAGTAGCAAGATTCCTCCCTTCTCTTAGTTTTTCCAGCAGCTTAAATAAGAGAAGGAGGGTGAGTTTTAAATCCCGAAGATAAAGACAAAAGATGGATTCAAGTGGAGATTATGTTAACTTACCTTGAGTACTTAGTCCTCTAGATTTCTCCTTCTTCTTCCTTCCTTTCTTCTCCTCTCTTTCTCTCATTTCCTCACTCTACCGTGCTTCTGTTTTTTCTCCCCCTCACTTGGACGAAATTATAATGTTATAAGGGTGGGTTTTATTTAAATAAACTATCAAGTAGTTCACCTCTCATAATCATGGGTCTACCTTATCACAACTAGGATGTACTTGGTTATTTTTTGGGGGAAGACAACTCATATCCTTGTTTTCCTCTCCCTTAGTCAAGATATGCATATCAAAAGGAGATTTGTATTTTGAAAATCATGATAAATGTTCTTAAGACAAGGGACAAGGTCCTTTTAATTTAGGGATTCATTTCCTTCTTATTTTGTCTCACTCAAGTATGATAGATTTGCCTTTCAAGGTTGCAAATTTTTAACTCTTGAGTCTCTCTTTCTTGACTAAAATTATTTGTGCAGGATAAGGATGTTTTGTCATAATGCCTTGTATTATTACATACTTGCTGAAATTATGAATGTAGGATATAGATGTTTTATCTTAATGCCATGTATTATTATCAACTTGCTGAAATTATGAATGTAGGATATAGATATTTTGTTCTAATGTCATGTGACCTAATCTTGATTATTATTACACTACTATTTCCTCACATAGTTCTTATTTTTTCCTCTTGGATTTGGGTTCATGCTTACCTATTTCCTTTGCTTTGGCTGAAATTCTATCTTTCATGGAGGGCTTGGTCACATTTTTATGATTTTTAAGCTATCGGTCTAACTTCTATATCCTAGTCCAAGTCTATGTTTTATTTCTTGCTTGGGCTATCCAATTGGCTGGCTAGAAACTCATGTAAAGTGAAAAAAAATTATATGAAGTGTCCATAGGTGAAAGCTCAATGTACGGGTGGAAATGTTAAACTTAAAAACTCTAGATTTTGAATTAGGAAAAATTACTCTAATCCAATCTTCTTGAAATTTTAAGACCTTTACTTACTTCCCAAAAATTTATCTTTCTTGTCCAACAATTTCGCCTCTCTTTAGTATGTTATTTCTAATTTTTTTCTATTAGGTTTTTTCTCTTTACTTATTCCCTTAATGTTAGAAATATTTTCTATTCATACACATAAGGTGAAGAATTTCTAAGACTTATATTTCGTATGATATCTAAAAATTGTCTAATAAATTTTGTTTTCTTAATTAAATATTTATATACCTTTATTAATAAAATAAATGAAATTAGGGATGTTACAAAATAAACTTTTGTTGATTCTTTCAGGCACTTGTTGGCTACTAGTTATAAAAGTTGCTAAGAAGTCAACCAACAAACTTCTATTGCTCATCAAATTTTGGATTTTGAGCAATTTTACAACATATTTTGCCAACAAATTATCAGAAAACAACTCTTATATTTTTTAAAACATATTTTAAGATAAGTTTGTGAGATCATGATTTTCTAAATCCTTTTTGCATAATAATCTAAGTGTAAGATACCTTAAGATGAATATTTCCTCAAGACTTGAGGTTCCAAGCCTCGGAGTCCATAATATACTTAATATATTCTATAAAAATATTTTTACTCATTTGTTGTCATGAAAATTATAAAAACACATCAATGGGGTCAAAAAGAAATTCCTTCCTCTTGCTTTCACAATGCTGCACCTTTTTTCTTTCTTTGATTCACCTTTGTTTCCTCACACATTATTATGTTTTTCTTTTTTCGCATCACCTAGGAAAGATAAAAGGCAGGTGGCATTTTGCATCTTCCTTCATTAAACACTGTACATTTTTCTTTTCCCATCCTTAGTTCCTAAAGATTGATATAGCCCTTCAAAAGCTCTAGATATCGCTTCACTCACAGCCTTCTTAGCGTCTTTCTTAGCCACTTTATATTTTTTCCAATTTTCATTATCTTTACATAAGTGTCACTCCTTATAACACTCTCTTTTAACTTTAATCTTATCTTGCACCTCTACATTCCATCACTAAGATTTTTTACCCTTTGGTCCAACGCCTCTTGACTCTCCAAGTATCTCTCTTACTATATTCCTTATCCCTTTGACCATCTCGTCCCACATATCATTAACATTTTCTTGGACCTCCCAAAGCCCTTCTTCCTCCACTATTCTTTGAAAACTCTTTTGTTGTTCACTCTTCAAAGACCACCACCTAATTCTGGGAACAATTTTCTTGCTCTTTCTTTCTACTCTTCTCTTAATTGGTACGTTTAAAACTAAAACTCTATGTTAGGTAGCCAAACTTTCTCCAGGTATAACTTTGCAATCTATTTTATAGCTTGCTCCTCCACTCTTGTATATGCTAAGATGTTCTATCTGCTTCTTAAAGCAAGTATTTGCTATAGTAAAATTATAGGCTAAAGAAAAATCCAAAATAGTTTTACCTTCTTCATTTGCTTCACCTAATCTAAAACCTCCATGTATACCCTTGTATCCTTCAGATTCCCTCCCTTCATGTCCATTCAGATCCCCTCCTAGGAAAATCTTTTCTTCCTGAGGTATTTCTTGAATGAAACCTTCTAGGTCCTCCAAAAAGTTCTCTTGTGATGCTCCTCTAATCCAACTTAGGGAGCATATATACTAAACACATTAAAAGTGTCCTGCTCAACTACAAACTTTAAAGTTATAATCCTATCTCCTAATCTTTTTACATCTACCACATTGTTCCTCCACTCTTTATCAACTATTATACCTACACCATTGCTAGTTCTTGTCTTGCCTGTGTACCAAAGATTAAAACTTGAAGAATCTAATTCCTTTGTCTTTTTCCCTACCCACTTAGTTTCTTGTAGACACATGATATTGATCCTTCTCCTAATCTTGGTATCAACTATTTCCATTAATTTTCTTATAAGTGTGCCTACATTCCAAGTTTCAAAACGGATCCTACCCTTATGAACTAACTTCTTTGTCCACACCCGTTCATTAAAGTGTGGGAACCCTTGCTTATTTTTCATTGCATTCGGGCGCCAATGCAGCGGCCCTTACTTTTTTGACACTGCACTTGAGCTATACAGTACGTTGTTTTCGGAAAATGACCTAGCTTTAACACTATTACTTCATTTATCCATGTTCATGTAGTTACGACAAAGTTTTACATTGGTTGTGGCAAGCCTAACACAACCCTCCTCTTTTATCTGGACTTAGGATCGGCTCTACGAATATAGGCAAAGTTATCATCAAAGCATAATCATTACAAAAAATTATTGGTAAAAATGCAATCATACAATGAACATAATCATTTTCAAATATCACTTTATAAAGTATTTTCATGTCAAAATTACACACTTAAGATGGTAAGGAGTTCATGCATAGGCAATGGTTAGGACAAACACTAGTCATTTATTATTTTCATTTATAAGATTATTATTCTTTCTAAAATTTTATTTTCATCTCTTAATCAGAGTATAACTTCCTCATTTTAACTTTGATTGATGTGATCTTGGTGTCTATTTAAAGTTAAGACAATCCTCTAAAAGTCTTATGTGGAACATGTTAGTAAAATCGTAAGGAATCCTAGTGTTGTTGCTCCCTCAAATTCAATGTTATTTCTTCACGAGTCGGTTCTGACCTCTACTTACTAATCTGATCATATCTATCTTCTATGGACTCTAAATTGAGTGATTCCAGTGTCAAAAGATTCGTGATTCATTCATCTATATTTTACATGTTAACCATTTTTTGTAATTCCCTAAAAATTCATCTCAGAAATTCAAACACAAAAGTTTACCTAACAGATTCTTTCCTGGTTAATTAATTTTTGACAACTGCTTACTAATCTGACCATATCTCCTTCATATGGATTCTAAATTGAATGATTCCAGTGGTTAAATATTCGTGAGACACACACACACACACAATATATATATATATATATATATATATATATATATATATATATATATATATATATATATTTATGTTAACCATTTTTTTTATTTCCCTACAGATGTTTTCTAGAAATTTAAACACAGAAGCTTACCTAACAAATTCTTCTTTGGTTAACCATTTTCTGACCACTTCTTACTAATCGGATCATATCTCCCTTATTTGAACTCTAAATTGGTTGATTCTAGTGGCTAAAAATCTGTGAGACATATATTTACATTTTTTATGTTAACCATTTGTTTTAATCCCTAACCAATTCTTCTTAGAATTTTCGAAGTGTTTAAGGCTATATTTATTTTATCAATCTAACTCTATTCCATCAATTTTTCACCACTTTTAAATATACATAACAGCAGCAAAAAACTCTAAAATTTTGCCACCCATAGACATACTTATGCGGAATATTCCACACCAATCTAAGTATTCAAACATACATCACATGTAAGATCAACATGTAACATGATATAGCAACATCCATGGCTAATCATCAAAGTAGCAAACATTGTAAATTTTATCAAAGTTCTAGGATCAAAATCTCATATAAATATTATAAATTTCAAAACTTTTCTTCAAAAAGAAATATTGTTAAACCTACCTAAAAATCTCCCTAGCTTACTTAGTGAATTCTTTTTCTTGTTTCTTTTTGAAGGAAGTGGCAAGATTCTTCCCTTCCCTTATCTTTTCCAGCAGCATGAATAAGATAGGGACGATGAGTTTTGAACCCCAATGATGAATGAAAAAAATGGATTCAAGTGGAGATTAAGCTAACTTACGTTGAGTACTTAGTCCTCTAGACTTCTCCTTCTTCTTCCTTCCTCTATTTTCCTCTCTTTCTCTCTTTTCTCACTCTACCTTGCTTCTGTTTTTCCTTTCCCTCACTTGGACGAAATTATAATGTTATAACGATGGGTTTTCCTTAAATAAAATATCAAGTGGTTCACCTCTCATAATCAGGGGTCTACTTGATCACAATTTGGTTGCACTTGGTTACTTTTTGGGGAAAGACAATGCATGTTCTTATCTTCCTCTCCCTTAGTTAAGATATGCATAGCAAAAAGAGATTTGTATTTGAAAATAATGATAAAATATTCTTAAGACAAGGGACAAGGTCTCTTTGATTTAGAGATTGATTTCGTTTTTCTTTTGTCTCACTCAAGTATGATAGGTTTGCCTTTCTAGGTGGCAAATTTTCAGCCCTTGAGTTTCCCTTTCTTGGTGTAACATCCTTAATTTCGTTTCTTTTATTAATAAAGGTACATAAATATTTAATGTAACATCCCTAATTTTGTTTCTTTAAAGATACATAAATATTTAATTAAGGAAATAAAATTTATTAGACAATTTTTAGATATTTAAGGAAATATAATCCTTAAAATTTTTTCACCTTATGTGTATGAATAAAAAATGTTTCTAACATTAAGGGAACGAGTAAAGATTGAAAACCTAATAGGAAAAATTAGAAATAACATACTAAAGATAGGAGATTCTTTGGTAAGGAAGATAAATTTTTGTGAAGTAGGTAAATGTCTTAAAATTTTAAGAAGATTGGATTAGGGTAATTTTTTCTAATTCAAGAGTTAGAAATTTCTAGGTTTAACATCTCCACCCATAAATTGGGCTTCCACCTATGAACACTTCATATAGAGTTTTTCCTCTTCACATAAGTTTCTATCTAGCCCATTGGATAACTTAAGCAAGAAATAAAACATAGACTTGGACTAGGATATAGAAGTTGGACCAATAGCCCAAAAATTATGAAAATGTGACCAAACTCTCCAAGAAAGGTAGAATTTTATCCAAAGCAAAGGAAATTGGTAGGAATGAGCCCAAATCCAAGAGAAAAAATAAAATAAAATAAATCATGTGATGAATTAATAGTGTAATAATAATAAAGATTATGTTACATGGAATTAAGACAAAAAATTAGCAAGTGGTATGATAATACAAGGCATTAGGACAAAACATTTATATCTTAAACTCATAATTTTAGCAAGTGGTATCATAATACATGGCATTAGGACAAAACATTCCTATCCCACACAAATAATTTCAGCCAAGTAAGGGAGATTCATGGTTTAGAAACTTGCCACTTAGAAAGACAAATATATCATACTTGATTAAGACAAAAGAAAAAGGAAATGAATCGCTAAATCAAAAGGACCTTGTCTCTTGTCTTAAGAAAATATTATCATAATTTTCAAAATACAAATCTCCTTTTCCTATGTATATCTTGACTAAGGAAGAGGAAGATAAGAACATGAGTTGTTTGTTTTCCAAAAATCCACCAAGTGCATCTTAATTGTGATAAGGTAGACCCATGATCATGAAAGGTGAATTATTTGATAGTCTATTTAAGCAAAATCCACCCTTATAACATTATAATTTTGTCCAAGTAAGGGAGAGGAAAAATAGAAGCAAGGTAGACTGAGGAAAGGAGAGAAAGAAGGGAGAAGAAAGGAAGGAAGAAAAAGGAGAAGTCTAGAGGACTAAGTACTCAAGGTAAGTTAGCTTAATCTCTACTTGAATTCATCTTTCTTCTTCATCCTTGGGGTTCAAAAATTCACCCTCCTTATTTTATTTAAGCTGCTAGAAGAGTTAAGGGAAGAGAGGAATCTTGTTACTTCCTTCAAGAGGAAACAAGAAAATGAATTCACTAAGTGAGTTAGGGAAATCATTAGGTAGGTTTAACAATATTTCTTTTTGAAAAGTTTTAAAATTTATAACATTTATATGGGATTTTGATCTTAGAACTTTGATGATTGGTCATGGATGTTGCTATATCATGTTACAAATTAATCTTGCATGTGATGTATGTAACAATTTTTTTTATTATACAATATAGAGTTTACATACATGTCATTAATCAAAACATACGTATAACATATCAAACACATAAAAATCTACATCTTAATTATTCTGGTTGACCAATTT
Organism: Gleditsia sinensis; assembly: GCA_037074535.1. Taxonomy (NCBI): domain Eukaryota; kingdom Viridiplantae; phylum Streptophyta; class Magnoliopsida; order Fabales; family Fabaceae; genus Gleditsia; species Gleditsia sinensis. The sequence continues at coordinate 47,965,741 of CM073466.1, read as the reverse complement.
CAGACATACAGGTGCGGGTGGTTGCACCTTCACTGGGATCTAAGCCAACTCAACCACAAACATTTTATTTGCTTCTGGGATCTGCCCAACATAAAGTACTTGATCCAACGTGCACTAAAAGTCAGAGCCATAGAAAAATCAGCATAACTAATTTTCTGAACATGATATGGAAATATAGTGAGAATTAAATCTTAGTAAGTTCAACAATAAATCATCATCAATATAGCTCATCACGTCATATTCAGCTGTATAAACTACAAAAAATATCTTTAGTCACATGAATGCACTATATCTATGCACATGAGAATCGTACAATAATGACATGTATGACAGGATTAACTATTTTCAAAATATCATATGATGACTATAAATTTATTCTCATATCAAGCTGCCTCGGTCAGGGTGAGTATTTTCTACTCTCCGGTACGGGCTTTTCTCGCTCCGTCCGACATGGCCCACTTTCTCTTTCTTTTCTTATTAACATGATCATAACCGTTGGTAGGAAGTCCCCTACTGGTGCACCACATGGATTGCCATGTGACCGTGCTCATTTCTTTTCTTTTCACAATGATAGCAAAAAATATGCTTTCAATAACAAGTTTGTTCATCAAAATATAACTATTACAAAAAATCATTGGTAATCATGCCATGAACATAACCATTTCAAATATCACTTTATAAAATATTCTATGTCAAAATTTCACACTTAAGATGGTAAGAAGTTCATATAATGGAAATGGCTATGGCATATACTAGTCATTTATTATTTTCATTTATAAGATTCTTTTTTTTTTAAATATTAATTTTATTTCTTTATTTTCTTGATGCAGGATTTCATCCTATCTAACCTTCTCTTACTAATCAGATCATAACTCTCTTAATTTAACTCTGATGTAGGTGATCTTGAGGTCAATTTCAAGATAAAAAAATTACTTAAAACTATTATGTTGAACAGTTTAGCGAAATATTAAGAAATCAAGGTGATATTACTCTCTCAATGTACAGGTTATTTCTTCTCAGATAGGTTCTGACCTCTACCTACTAATCTGTCCATATCTCCCTCATAAGAATTCCAAATTAAGTTATTCTAGTGGCTACAAAATTCGTGACACATATAGAAATAATTTTTATGTTAATCATTTATTTTAATTCCCTATAGAATGTTTTCAGAAACTAAAACACAAAAGCTATCTTAAAATATTCTCCCCTAATTAACCAATTTCTGACCACTGCATACTAATTGGACCATATCTACCACATATGGACTCCAAATTGAGTGATTTCAGTGAATAAAAATCTGTGACACATATATCTATAATTCTTATGTTAACTATTTATTTTAATTTCCTACAGAAAATTTTCAAAAATTAAAACACAGAAGCTATCCTAACATATTCTTCCCTGATTAACCATTTTCTGACGTTTGACTACTAATCAAACCATATCTACCTCATATAGACTCCAAATTGAGTGATTTCAGTGCTAACAATCCATGAAATATAAATCTACATTTTCCATGTTATCCATTTCTTTACGTTCCTTGCCGATTCTTCCCAGAATTTTAAAAATTGAAGCATAAAAGTCTGCCACCCATAGCCATATCCATGCAGAACTATCTACACCAACCTAAGTATTCAACATACATAATATGTAACATGATATGGCAACATCCATGACCAATCATTAAAGTTATAAAATGAAAATCCCATATCAATATTACAAGTTTCAAGACTTTTCTCCAAAAACAAATATCGTTAAACTTACCTGGAGTACTTAGTCCTCTAGACTTCTCTTTCCTCTTTCTTTCTTTCTTCCTCTCCTTTCCTTATTCTACCTTGCTTCTATTTTTTTCTCTCCCTCACTTGGACGAAAATTCTAATGTTGTAAGGGTGGGTTTTGCTTAAATAGACCATCAAATAGTTTACCTTTCATGTTCATGGGTTTATCTTATCACAATTAGGATACACTTGGTTGAATTTTTGAAAAACAAACAACTTATGTTCTTGTCTTCCTCTTCCTTAGTCAAGATATGCATAACAAAAGGAGATTTGTATTTTGAAAATTATGATAATATGCTCTTAAGATAAGGGACAAGGTCCCTTTGATTTAGGGATTCATTTCATTTTTCTTTTGTCTTAATTAATTATGATAGGTTTGCATTTTTAGGTGGCAAATTTTTAGCCTTTGAATATCCATTATTTGGTTGAAATTATTTGTGTGGGATAGAAATGTTTTTGTCCTAATGCTATGTATTATCATACCACTTGCTACAATTATGAGTGTAGGATATAGATGTTTTGTCCTAAAGCCTTGTATTATCATACCACTTGCTAAAATTATGAATGTAAGATATCACACCACTTGCTAAATTTTTGTTTTAATGCCATGTCACCTAATCTTGATTACACCATTATCTTATCACTTTATTTTTATTTTTATTTTTATTTTTATTCTTCATCTTGGGTTTGGGTTCACTCTTGTCCATTTTCTTTACTTTCGTTAAAATTCTACATTTCATAATGGGTTTGGTCACATTTTCATGATTTTTGGGCTACTGGTCCAATTTCTATATGTTAGTCCAAGTCTATGTTTTATTTCTTGCTTAGGTTATCCAATGGGCTTGCTAAAAAATTATGTGAAGTGGAAAAACTCTATATGAATTGTCTATAGGTGAAAGCCCAATTTATGGGTGGAGATACTAAACTTAGTAACTTTAATTCTTAAATTAGGAAAAATTACCCTAATCCAATCTTCTTGAAATTTTAAGACCTTTACTTACTTCACAAAAAATTATCTTCCTTACCCAAGAATTTCAACTTTCTTTAGCATGTTTATTTCTAATATTTTCTCTTAGGTTTTCTCTCTTTACCTATTCCATTAATGTTAGAACATTCTATGCGTACACGTAAGGTGAAGAATTTCTAAGGATTATATTTCCTTAGATATCTAAAAATTGTCTTATAAATTTTATTTCCTTAACTAAATATTTATGTATGTTTACCCATAAAAGAAACAAAATTAGGAATGTTACTTTGAATACTTTTGTACTTTTATTAATACATGAAATGAAATTAGGGATGTTACAATGTATGTTTGAATACTTAGGCTGGTGTAGATAGTTCTGCATAGGTATGGCTATAGGTAGCACAATTTTACGCTTGTGTTTTTAAAATTCTGGAAAGAATCGATAAGGGATTAAAATAAATGGTTAACATGAAAAATGTTGATCTATGTCTCATGGATTTTTTGACACTGGAATCACTATATTTGGAGTCCATATGAGGTAGATATGGTCTGATTAGTATACAGGGTTTGAAAATGATTAATTAGGGAAGAATTTGTTAGGAAAGCTTATGTGTTTGAATTTTTGGAAACATTCTATAGGGAATTAAAATAACTAGTTAACAGAAAAATTATAGATATATGTGGCAAATAATTGTAGCCACTGGAATCACTCAATTTGGAATTCTTATGAGAGAAATATTGATAGATTAGTAAGTAGAGGTCAGAACCTACCCGAGAAGGAATAAACTGTCACTTGAGGGAGTAATATCACCAATAATATTTAATATTTGGCTAAACTGTTCAACATAATAGTTTTAGTTAATTGTTTTATATTTAAATTGACACTAAAATCACCTAAATCGGAGTTAAAATGAGAGAGTTATACTCTAATTAGTAAGAGAAGGTCAGATAGGATGAAAATCTGCATCAAGAAAATATAGAGATAAAAATAATATTTTAAAAAGAAGAAGAATCTTATAAATGCAAATATATAAAAAATAATAATTTAAAAAGAAGAAGAATCTTATAAATGAAAATAATAAATGACTAGTATATGCCATAGTCATTGCCATTGCATGAACTTCTTACCATCTTAAGTGTGTAATTTTGACATGGAAATATTTTATAAAGTGATATTTGAAACAATTATGTTTATGGCATGATTACCAATGATTTTTGATAATAATTATATTTTGATGTGAGTTTAATGAACATACTTATTATTGAAATCATATTTTTGGCTATTATTGTGAAAAGAAAAGAAATGAGTACGGTCACATGGCAATCCATGTGGTGTACCAGTAGGGGACGCTTTACCAACGGTTTTGATTATGTTAATGAGAAAAGAAAGAGAAGTGTGTTATGTTGGACGGAGCGAGAAAAGCCCATACTGGAGAGTAGAAAATACTCACCCTGACCAGGGTAACTTGATATAAGAATAAATTGATAGTCATCATATGATATTATGAAATTAGTTAATCCTGCCATATATGTCATTTTTGTACGATTTTCATGGGCATAGATAAAGGGCATTCACGTGACCAAAGGTTTTTGCTCTAGCTTATATAGATGAACATGATGTGATGAACTATATCGATGATGATTATGATTTATTGTTGAACCTTCTGGGATTTAATTCTCACTATTTTTTCATATCATGTTCAGAAAATTAACTGTGCAGCTATTCTCCATGACACTTATTATTGCTGTACGTTGGATTGAGCTGCCCTACCTTGGGCAACTACTAATTATATCGGATATATCTGTAATTGATGTGACTGAGATTCCAGTGAAGGGCCGCCACCCGCACCAGTGTCCCCGGAAGTAGTTTACGTGGATGATTAGGGCTAATATGTATATGTTAGACTTTTGTACAGATGTTTGTAAATTAATGATGTGTATGTAAACTCAATATTGTATAAATTAAATAAATGTTATTTTAAGTTAAGTTGTAACGAGGTAATAACTTTATGGAATCTTACAAATATAAAAAACAATTGTTACATAAATGGAGTTGTTACACTTGATTGAAATTATTTGTGTAGGATAGGGATGTTTTTTCATAATGCCATGTATTATTACCTACTATATCATCATATGGATTACTAAAATTATGAGTGTAGGATATAGATGTTTTGTCCTAATGCCATGTAACCTAATCTTGATTATTATTACACTACTATTTCATCACATGATTTTTACTTTTTCTCTCTTGGGTTTGGGCTCATTCTTGCCCATGCCCTATGCTTCTGCTGAAATTCTACCTCTCATGGAGGGTTTGGTCACATTTTCATATTTTTTGGGCTATCGATGCAACCTCTATATCTTAATCTAAGTCTATGTTATATTTCTTGCTTGGGCTATCCAATTGACTTGCTAAAAAATCATGTGAATTGGAAATGAAGTGTCCATAGGTGAAGGTCCAATGTATAGGTGGAGATGTTAAACTTAGGAACTCTAACTCTTGAAGTAGGAAAAATTACTATAATCTAATCTTCTTGAAATTTTAATACCTTTACTTCTAAAAATTTATCTTTCTTACCTAAGAATTTCGCCTCTCTTTAGGATGTTATTTCTAATCTTTCTTATTAGGGTTTCTCTTTTTACTTATTCCCTTAATGTTAAAAACATTTTCTATGCATACATATAAGGTGAAGAATTTTTAAAGCTTATATTTTTTTAGATATCTAAAAATTGTTTAATAAGTTTTATTTTATTAATTAAATATTTATGTACCTTTATTAATAAAAGAAGTGAAATTAGAAATATTACACAAAACATAGTCTTATATATTTTTTCAAAAAATTGTTAAATATTACAATATGTTTCCAAATGATTTTTTCTATGAGACTGCTTAAACTTAATTTGTTTTGATATAAGACAGTTACAACATATTTGATATGAATTAGAAATCTGAATTGCGTTTTTTTATAGCGAGAAGCTGTTTGAAGTATATAATTTGAATAGGCTTTTATGATAAATTTTCCTAATATAGTTATTTTCTCTAGAATTATTCCAATATTTGGATTTGTTTTGTATAGAGACTGCATCTTTTCGATATATGTTTCTGTATCTAGTTATATGCATATGGATTTTCTGATGCATGTTATACTATCTTATCATTTAAAACATCTAAATATTTGGTTGTTGAGCTTTGTTTTCTACAAATCTGAGGCTTATGGTATGGGATTATTCCCAATATTATGTTGTTTACATACTCCCTAATTGACGGTCATGACATTAAACCTTAAAACTTTAAATCAAACCCCTTAACCCAAAAACTACAAACCCAAAAACTTAAAATACATAGTCCTAAACCCTAAACCTTAAAACCTGAAACCCCAAACCTTAAAATCCAAAAATAAAAAGCATAAATTTTAAATCTCAAACCACAAAACCCTAAACATTACAACCCCAAAACACCAAACCCTAGACCCAAACCTTAAAACCTCAAAACCTAAAGCCTTAAATTTTAAAACCCAAACATCAAACCCCAAACTCCAAAACTCTAGACTCTAAAATCCAAATCCAAAAATCTAAATCCCCAAACTCTAAATTTCAAAATATCAAAGCTCTAAATTCCAAACTCATGATTTCAAAATCCCAAAACCCAAAACCTTAACCCCCAAACAAAAAACCCCAAATGCTACATTCACAAACCTAAAAAATTTAAAATTCAAAGTGTAATATCCCGTAATTTTTGAATAATAATTTTTTTCTATAAAAAAATATATTTTATGTTTTGCTAAAAGTAAATACGTTTTTAATTAAAATAATTTTTGTTTTGTTTAAAATAATTATATTTCGCTTTAAATAAATTATTATTTTATTTTTATAAATTTTTTTTTAATATGCATGAATTTATTTTATATTATGATTTGTTAAAATTTTTATTACTAAAAATCATTATTTTATATTGTGACTAAACTTCTGCAAGAATATAAATTTTGAGAAATTTTTGGGATATTTTTAGATAAAAAAATATATTTATATGTATATAATCAAAGAATAAATTTTAAATATTTAATTATTAAATAATAATAATAATAATAAGAAGGTGAGAAAGGAAACACGAAGGAACAGAGCATAGATGGAGGGGTGAATTTTTTTCCCTATTCATTTTCTCTCTCTAGATTTGGAGTACCTTTGAGCCTCCGATCTCAAAACTAAGAATATCACTGGATTTAGGACGAATTGTACTACAATATTGATTGAATAATTTTTCAAATCAAGCGCAGAATCGCTGTAGATCTAAAGTAGAAAATCTTAAAAAAATGTAAACTTTGAACGTCTTATTTAAAAACTTCAAATTAAAAATTTGACACCGTAAATGGATTCAAGAGATAGATAAATCTTAGGATATGAAATTTTTCAGCCATCTGACATCTTTTTGTGCGTCATGACCAGTAAATTTAGTCGATATGAGTAGTGATTCTGATAGTGAATAGTACTCATCAGTTGACCAGTGTTAACCAAGCTCCCAGAGGCTAAATTTTGCGATTCCGGAGTCATTTCTTAGATTTTTGGACCATTCGGACTCATTTTTAAGGTTTATTTGATCAAATTTAGATTGAAAAAGTATATTTTAAAGCTATCCAACCTGGAGCCTTACTTTGTAAGTAGATAATTTTTTCTATGACTTATCCTATGCTTTTCTTGAACTTAAAATGTATAATTGATTATGTTTACAAATTATTTATACTTTTATATATCTCTGAAATTGATTAAATTACTTGATTTATTTATAATCTGACATATAGTTCAAGAAGAGTATGGTTTTGAAATAGATTTTTGAAATCGTTGAATATGTGATTCTATATGTTTTTCTCATCATATGGTAAAGGAAATATATTGTGCATGTGGCATTGATATATAAAACTATAAGATTGCCTTGGAAAAGGGTATGTATATATAATAACCCTGATTAAAAAATTTCTGACAGAAAAATTTTATTGAGACTGAAAATTATTTATTATACTAAAACCTCTATTTTGAACGATATGGCTTATGTATAAATATGATGTTTACGGAGGAATCTTTTTGGAAACACTGTTTAGTAACAGCATGCGATGTTAGCCTTGGTATGCCTTGATACCTCAGCTAGCAGGGGTGGTGCTAGCCTAGTGTGATAGACAACACACGAGATACGATATGTGATTTGCCCTCCCTTGCTGTGTGCTTAGGAAATACCCATATTAGAGTCCCTCCGCATGCCCTTTTGAATGGTGGAAAGGCAAATCTTAGTTGAGATACTGAGTTTAGGCAAATCTTACACCATCAAAATATGGAAGGGCTTGAATTGTGATATGGTAGTTTTGATATGGGATCCTCCTAATATTTTCATGTGAAATATTTTGATGCATAATAGTATTTTTTTAATGATTATATAGTATAGTATATGGTTTTGGATATCTGAATATCTTTTGATTTGAGAATATTTGAAATACGGGTCCCATATATATATACTTCCAAACTGTAATTGTCTACGTGATAAATTTTGAAATATGAGTACATCCATACGTTGACCTAAGAGATTATAGGAGGTATTGTCTGCTCATTAAATTGTCAAACTCACTACATGATATCTAAATTTTTTTCATATAAGAATACAGAGTTTGATCTTTCCCCTTCAGATAGTTGATTATCTAGGCAACATATTCTATAGTGAGCCTATTTTATTTATAGAGCTTGTAGATTTTGATCTATAATGTACTTGTACTCTAGAGTAAGTTCTGAACTTCACAAGCAGCATCCTTGCTTCTGTTGTTACTCTGATATTTATAGACTTGATCTGTATATTGTGTATATATGGGAATACCTATATCTAAATGCTTTCAATAATAAAGGAGTGTATTATGTAACAACTTATTTATTTATTTATTATTATACATAAAGTTTACATACACATTATTAATTAAAACGTACATACAACATATCAAACACATAAATATCCACATCTTATTTATTTTGGTTGACCAATTCCGGAGATACAGATGCGGGTGGTTGCACCTTCACCAGGATCTGAGCCAACTCGACCACAAACATTTTATTTGATTCTAGAATCTGCCCAACATAAAGTAACTCGATCCAACATACACTAAAAGCCAAAGCCATAGAAAAATCTGCATAACTAATTTTCTGAACATGACATGGAAATATAGTAAGAATTAAATCCCAGTAAGTTCAACAATAAATCATCGTCAATATAGCTCAACACGTCATGTTTAGCTGTATAAACTACAGTAAATATCTTTGGTCACATGAATGCACTATATCTATGCACATGAGAATTGTACAATAATGACATGTATGACAGTATTAACTATTTTTAGAATATCATATGATGACTATAAATTTATTCTCATATCAAGCTACCCTGGTCAAGGTGAGTATTTTTTACTCTCCGGTACGGGCTTTTCTCGCTCCGTCCGACATGGCACACTTTCTCTTTCTTTTCTCATTAGCATAATCAGAACCATTGGTAGGCCACCCCTATCGGTGCACCACACGGATCGCCATGTGACCGTGCTTATTTCTTTTCTTTTTACATTAATAGCCAAAAAGATGATTTCAATAACAAGTATGTTCATTATACTCACATACCATAATGTTTCATCAAAATATTTCAATGTGAAAATTACACACTTAGAATGGTAAGAAGTTCATGCATTGGCAATGGCTATAGCATATTCTAGTCATTTATTATTTTCATTTATAAGATTCTTCTTCTTTTCTAAATATTAATTTTATTCCTTTATTTGCTTGATGCAAGTTTTCATCCTATATGACATTCTCTTACTAATCAGAGCATAACTCCCTCTATTTAACTCCGATTTAGGTGATCTTGGTGTCAATTTAAAGATATAACAATGATAAAAAACTATTATGTTGAGTAGTTTAGCGAAAAATTAAGATATCATGGTGATATTACTCCCTCAACGTACAGGGTATTTCTTCTCGGGTAAGTTCTGACCTCTACCAATTAATCTGTCCATATCTCCCTCATGAGAAGTTCAAATTGAGTGATTCCAGTGGTTGGAATTCCGTGACATATATAGTTATAATTTTTATGTTAACCATTTATTTTAATTCCCTATAGAATGTTCCTAAAAATTAAAAGATAGAAGCTATCCTAACATATTCTTCCCTGATTATCCATTTTCTGACCTTTGCTTACTAATCAGAACATATCCACCTCATATGGACTCGAAATTGAATGAATCTAGTGGCTAAAAATCTGAGACATAAATCTACATTTGTTATGTTAATCATTTGTTTTATTTCACTATAGAATGTTCCCAGAAATTAAAATATAGAAGCTATCCTAACATATTTTTCCCTGATTAACCATTTTATGACCTTTGCTTACTAATCAGACCATATCTACCTCAGATCATATCTACATTTGTTATATTAACCATTTATTTTAATTCCTTACTGATGCTTCCTAGAATTTTAAAATTAGAAGTTTAAAAGTTTGCCACCCATAGCCATACCTATGCAGAACTATCTACACTAGCCTAATTATTCAAACATATATAATATGTAACATGATATAGCAACATCCATGACCAATCATTAAAGTTATAAAATCAAAATCTCATATAAATATTACAAGTTTCAAAACTTTTCTTCAAAAAGAAATATTGTTAAACTTACCTGGAGCACCTAGTCCTCTAGACTTCTCCTTCCTCTTTCTTCCTTTCTTCCTCTCCTTTCCTCACTCTACCTTGCTTATATTTTTCCTCTCCCTCACTTGGACAAAAATTCTAATGTTATAGGGGTGGGTTTGTCTTAAATAGACCACCAAATAATTCATCTTTCATGATCATGGGTCTACCTTATCACAATTAGGATACACTTGGTTGAATTTTTGGAAAAGAAACAACTCATGTTCTTGTCTTCCTATTCCTTAGTCAAGATATGCATAGTAAAAGGAGATTTGTGTTTTGAAAATTATGATAATATGTTCTTAAGATAAGGGACAAGGTCCCTTTGATTTAGGGATTCATTTCCTTTTTCTTTTGTCTTAATCAATTATGATAGGTTTGCCTTTTTAGGTGGAAAATTTCTAGCCCTTGAATCTCCATTATTTGGTTGAAATTATTTGTGTGGGATAGGAATGTTTTGACCTAATTTCATGTATTATCATACCACTTGCTAAAATTATGAGTGTAGGATATAGATGTTTTGTCCTAATGCCATGTATTATCATACCACTTGCTAAAATTATGAATGTAGGATATCACACCGCTTGCTAAATTTTTGTCTTAATGTCATGTCACCTAATCTTGATTACACCATTATTTCATCAATTTATTTTTATTTTTATTTTTATTTTTTCTCTTGGGTTTGGGCTCACTCTTGCCCATTTTCTTTGCTTTAGTTAGAATTCTACCTTTCATAATGGGCTTAGTCACATTTTTATGAGTTTTGGGCTACCGGTCCAATTTCTATATCCTAGTCCAAGTCTATGTTTTATTTCTTCCTTGGGCTATCCTATTGGCTTGCTAAAAATTCATGTGAAGTAGAAAAACTCTATATGAAATGTCCATAGGAGAAAGCCCAATTTATGGATGGAGATACTAAACTTAGTAACTTTAACTCTTAAATTAGGAAAAATTACTCTAATCCAATCTTCTTGAAATTTTAATACCTTTACTTACTTCACAAAAATTTATCTTCCTTATCCAAGAATTTCACCTTTCTTTAGCATGTTTATTTCTAATATTTCCTCTTAGGTTTTCTCTCTTTACCTATTCCATTAATGTTAAAACATTTCTATGCATACACGTAAGGTGGAGAATTTCTAAGGATTATATTTCCTTAGATATCTAAAAATTGTCTAATAAATTTTATTTCCTTAATTAAATATTTATGTACCTTTATCAATAAAAGAAATGAAATTAGGGATGTTACTTTGAATACTTTTGTACTTTTATTAATACATGAAACGAAATTAGGGATGTTACATATTATACATGTCATGAAACATATATGTTTGTAAAGCATGTGTTTCACGTTCCTTTAAATTGGGGGCGTGACAAGTTGGTATCAGAGCATTAGGTTTTCCTGTGGCTATCAGAGCAAAAGATTCTTTAGTAGGACTTTTAGTATAGATATAGACCAGACATATTTATACTTCAGGTGCTGCTGAGGGATTCTATAAGGTTTCAATTTCCTTTTTATTCCAAGTTGCTAAATTTTCTAGTATAAGATTGATTGAATATTGTGATATCTTAAAAAAATATTTATAGCTCAATTTACGCTTGAAAGTGAAAAGGATAGGCGTGCAAAAGAATTTAAATAATTGAGACAAATACCAAATATGACGGTGTTTGAATGTTATATCCATTTTACCCCATTATCTAGATATGGTACACTTTGATGTGATACTGAGAATGGATTGGTTGGTATCATGCCATGCCATTTTGGAATGTCACTTTAAGGTGATTAAATTCAATAATCCTGGAGAATTTTCTTTCTTGATATAAGGAGATTGTAGTGAGGTATCAAGTAATCTAATCTCTACTTTAGCAGCCCATAAGTTGTTACAAAAAGGTGCCAATAATATTTGACAGTGGTCAAAGATATAAATATGAAATACACTAATGTAGATCAAGTTCTAGTGGTTAGAGAATTTCCTGATGTGTTCCCAAAAGAATTGCTTAGATTATCGCCAAAATGAGAAATAGATTTGATATTGATTTACTTTATGGAACCCAACTAGTGTTTATACCTCATATAGAATGGCACCCACTGAACTCAAAGAATTGAAAAATTAGTTGTAAGATTTGTTAGACAAGAGATTTATATGCCCTAGTACTTCTCCTTGGGGAGTTCTTGTTCTATTTGTGAAAAAGAAGATGGATCGTTGTGATTGTGCATAAATTATAGACAGTTAAATAAGGTGGCAATGCATAATAAATACCCAGTAACTCGTATAGATGGTATGTTTAACCAGCTACAATGTAACATCCCGTAATTTTTAGATATTTTCCTTAGAAATTCTTCACCTTACATATATGCATAGAAATTGTCTAATATTAATGGAATAGGTAAAGAAAGAAAACCTAAGAGGAAATATTAGAAATAAACATGCTAAAGAAATGTGAAATTCTTAGTTAAAGAAAGATAAATTTTTGTGAAGTAAGTAAAGGTCTTAAAATTTCAAGAAGATCGGATTAGGGTAATTTTTCTTAATTTAAGAGCAAAAGTTACTAAGTTTAGTATCTCCACCCATAAATTGAGCTTTTACCTATGGACACATCATGTAGAGTTTTTCCACTTCAAATAAGTTTCTAGCAAGCCCATTGGATAACCTAAGCAAGAAATAAAACATAGACTTGGACTATGATATAGTAATTGGACCAATAGCCCAAAAATTATGAAAATGTGACCAAGCCCTCCAAGAAAGGTAGAATTTTGTCCAAAGCAAAGAAAATGGGTAGGAATAAGCCCAAATCCAAGAGGAAAAATAAAATAAAATAAATTAGGTGATGATATAATAATGTAATAATAATAAAGATTAGGTTACATGGCATTAAGACAAAAATTTAGCAAGTGGTGTGATTCTACATTCATCATTTTGGCAAGTGGCATAATAATACAAGGCTTTAGGACAAAAACATCTATATCCTACACTCAAGAAATTTGCCACTTAAAAAGGCAACCTATCATAATTGATTAAGACAAAAGAAAAGGTAAATGAATTCCTAAATCAAAGGGGCCTTGTCCCATATCTTAAGAACATATTATTATAATTTTCAAAATACAAATCTCCTTTTCCTATGCATATCTTGACTAAGGAAGAGGAAGACAAGAACATAAGTTGTTTGTTTTCCAAAAATTCAACAAAGTGTATCCTAATTGTGATAAGGTAGACCCATGACCATGAAAGTTGAATTATTTGGTGGTCTATATAAGAAAACCCACCCTTACAACATTAGAATTTCATCCAAGTGAGGGAAAGGAAAAATAGAAGTAAGGTAGAGTGAGAAAAGGAGAGGAAGAAGGGAAGAAAGAGGAAGGAGAAGTCTAGGAGACTAAGTGCTCCTGGTAAGTTTAACAATATTTATTTTTGAAGAAAACTTTTGAAACTTATAATATTTATATGAGATTTTGATCTTAGAACTTGATGATTGGTCATGAATGTTGCTACATCATGTTACATATTGATTTTGCATGTGATGTATGTTTGAATACTTAGGTTGGTGTAGATAGTTCTGCATGGGCATGGCTATGGGTGACAGAATTTTAAACTTCGGTGTTTTAATTTCTGGGAACAATCTATAAGGAATTATAATAAATGGATAACATAAGAATTAAAGATATATGTGTCACGGATATTTAGCCACTAGAATTATTCAATTTGGAGTACATATGTGGGCGATCTGAACTGATTAGTAGGCAAAGGTCAGAAAATGGTTCATCAGGGAAGAATATGTTAGGATAGCTTCTGTATTTCAATTTCTGGGAATTATCTGTATAGAATTAAAATAAATGGTTAACATAGGAATTAAAGATATATGCGTCACGGATTTTTAGCCACTGGAATCATTCAATTTGGAGTCCATATGAGGAAGATATGGGCAAATTAGTAGTCAAAGTTCAGAAAATGGGTCATCAGGGAAGAATATGTTAGGATAGCTTCGGTATTTTACATTCTGGGAATTATCTGTAGAGAATTTAAATAAATGGTTAACATAATAATTAAAGATATATGTGTCACAGATGTGTAGCCACTGGCATCATTCAATTTTGAGTCCATATGAGGTAGATATGGTCTGATTAATAAGCAAATGTCAGAAAATGGTTCATCAGGGAAGAATATGTTAGGATAGCTTCGGTATTTTAATTTTTGGGAACATGCTATGGTTAAGATATGAATTATAGATATGTGTGTCACGGAGTTTTAGCCATTGGAATCACTTAATTTGGAATTCTTATGAGGGAGATATGGATAGATTAGTAGGTAAAGGTCAGAACCTATCCGAGAGGAACTAACCTGTACTTTGAAGGAGTAATATCACTTTGATTGCTTAATATTTCGCTAAATTGTTGAACTTTATAGTTTTAGATAATTGTTTTATCTTGAAATTGACACTAAGATCACCTAAATCGGAGTTAAATTGAGGGAGTTATGCTCTGATTAGTAAGAGAAGGTTAGATAGGATGAAAACCTGCATCAAGAAAATAAAGAAATAAAATTAATATTTAAAAAGGAAGATGAATCTTATAAATGAAAATAATAAATAACTAGTATAGCCATAGCCATTACCATTTTATGAACTTCTTACCATCTTAAGTGTGAAATTTTGACATGAAAATGTTTTATAAAGTGATATTTGAAATGGTTATGTTCATGGCATGATTACCAATGATTTATGGTAATAGTTATATTTTGATGAACATACTTGTTATTGAAAGCATATTTTTGGCTATCATTGTGAAAAGAATAGAAATGAGCACGGTCACATGGAAATCCGTGTGGTGCACCAGTAGGTGACGCCCTACCAACAGTTATGGTCATGTTAATGAGAAAAGAAAGAGAAAGTGGGCCAGGTCGGACGGAGCGAGAAAAGCCCGTACCAGAGAGTAGAGGATACTCACTCTGACCGGGGTAGCTTGAAATGAGAATAATTTGATGGCCATCATATGATATTTTGAAAATAGTTAATCCTGTCATACATATTATTACAGTATGATTCTTATGTGCATAGATATAATGCATTCATGTGACCAAAGATATTTTCTGTAGTTTATACAGCTGAACATGACATGATGAGCTTTATTGATGATGATTTATTGTTGAACTTACTGGGATTTAATTCTCACTATATTTCCATATCATGTTCAGAAAATTAGTTATGCAGATTTTCTATAGCTTTGGCTTTTAGTGCACGTTGGATCGAGTTATTCTATGATGGGCAGATCCTAAATAAAATGTTTGTGAAC